>JAHHUM010002341.1:421489-561424 GCA_036173005.1 Crenichthys baileyi
TGAAGAAGAAGGAAGGGGGCCGTGGGTTTACAATAAAAGGTATTAGTGTTTTTTGAAAGTAAACCTTTAGCAAAAATGGCCGCCTTAGAAGCAAAAAACTGTGATAAACCAAAGTGGAAAAATGCACTGAAATGTCCCAAAGGCTCAAAGAGCGAAAGCTGCGTTGTTTTATTGAAAAGCAAAGGAAACCGTGCCCATAATAATAAAGTGAAAAAGAGGGAAAAAGGTTTGGTCATACATCAACAATCCTTTAAAAAATCTAAAAAAACCTAGTAATTTTTGCTTGCATAAAACTGTTGGGTTCCCTAAAGCGGAAAACCTTTGGAGGCATATGCAGGGGTGTTACCTCGTAAAAAAGTCAAAGGACTTAAGTCAGGAACATTTTGAGTCCAAGCCCTTGTAAATATGCAGAGCCAGTACCAGACAGTGTCAATGCACGTTTTGGAAACTAGTACTTGACATGCACCATGATCACATAACAAAGGTTGTCCGCAGTGAGAAGTGCAGCTTGAAGAACATTTGGAGAACATTTATTCAATAAACATGGTCAAGATGTTACAAGACACGAAGACATCCAACAGAAGATGCGTGAGACAGCATGAGTTGTTCTACAAGGACAGAAAGATGGCAAGTTGGAGAGGCTGTCAGATTTCTTTGTGCCAGCTAACTTCCTTCATGTCATAGATGCTGTTAAAAAGGTGGCTGGGTTGGATGAGAGAACAAACATCTTCAAAACGCCATCTTTAGCACTCAAGTTGGGTCACAACCTTAAGAAAGTGGCCAACATTCTTGAATGTGAGGCTATGATCTCAGGTGATGAGAATACCATGCACAATGTGCGAGTTTTCAAACAGATCTGTAAGACCAGATGGATTGAGTGTATCTCTTCCCATGCCCTTAGGACCCTGAATGAGGCTAAATGGAATGCTCCTCAGCTTATTCCCTTTGCTGAAGACGTTAGAAAAATGCACCTGTATCTTGACACAAAAAGGCTGGAGTGTCCAAAGGAACCTGAAGGAAGAAGCAGTAAAGAACTGGACTGAACTTTCCAAGATCACACTTTGTGAGGTCATAATATTCAACTGGAGAAGAGAGGCTTTTGTGCAAAAGAAAATCGAATCTTGGAAAGATAAAGTGCTGCAGGTGGTTGGTGTTTCCAATTATCGCTGTTTTACGGATAAGTGTAATTTTTGTAGCTCTGTATATCGTCCTGCAAGACCTCTCTTGAAAACAATGAAACAGAAAATCTCAACTTTGAAGAAAATTGCCAAAAACATCTTTAGTCTTTGATAAATTGTGATTGCTGCGACTGTTCAGATTATGCAGCGGATGATCATTCACGGTGGCGCAGTTGGTAGCACTGTTGCCTTGCAGCAAGAAGGTCTTGGGTTCGATTCCCAGCCAGGGGTCTTTCAGCATGGAGTTTGCATGTTCTCCCCGTGCATGCGTGGGTTCTCTCCGCGTACTCCGGCTTCCTCCCACAGTCCAAAGATATGCCTGTTAGGTTAATTGGTCACTCTAAATTGCCCTTAGATGTATGAATGAGTGTGTGCATGGTTGTTTGTGTGTTGCCCTGCGATGGACTGGCGACCTGTCCAGGGTGTACCTGGCCTCTTGCCCATAGACTGCTGGAGATAGGCACCAGCTTCCCTGCGACCCACTATGGAATAAGCGGTAGAAAATGACTGATCATTCAAATAATTATTCAGAGGTAAAGTCCTTATGTAATGTATAATGATTAGTGTTACAGGACAACTACAATGTATTGCGGCCAAAAGCAGTTGGAAACTAGATATTGATGACTTTAGACTGTCCGACTACATCACATCCAGCGCTACCAGAGATGTGGATATGTGAAAAAAGTGTTTCCAGGACACTTGGCAAATAAGGGGATTATCAAATACCCTGAAAAACCACCTCCTGGAAGCATAAAATGGTTTATTCCACCTTCAGAAGTTTATCTTTTTCTAATCAGTGTTGTTTCCATTACAGGATTTCTTTTTCAATATTTGGTTTTGTGCAAATCTACTGGTCATGGAAACACGTGTAATGATTGACAGTTTCATCCATAAAAGGAAAATTTTTTTTATAACTGTTTCTAACAGGGCCAAACCAAATGTTGGTGAAAATTAGACAATTACTATGTCATCAGCTTCTGATTTAGTGCTATTAAGAAATTAGAAGTTTAACGGTTAAATTAGTCATAAGATGCTAGTATAAGGCAAAAACCCTGACTGCTTACACTGTTAAATACTCATTTACCTGATAGACCTGTTTTGTTCAGGTCAATTTAGAGTGACCAGAAGATGCACCACTGAAGTTGGAGAAAAAGATCTGCCTTCAGCCAAAGGTAAGAATATTTCTAAATGGAAAGAAAGTAAGATTGCAGTTGTCTAATAAATATTGGACATTTGGAGGCCACTGTCCTGTATCATTACGCTTCTTCTTGTATGTTATTTTTGGCTTCTATAATTTATATAAGTTATCAATTTACTGTGCACCTGATTATTTCTCAAAGTTGTATATGATAGAGATATTTATTAAATAGTCAAGCTCAGAGGAACGACACAGAATCTGTTCAATTTCTTGCAAGCAAGGGTAGGCCACACTCTGCAGTGCAGAACTACAAAGAGCAGACGCCTTGTCTCCTTTATTTTATAGCACAAACAGTTTGAGTGTGTGTGTGTGTTATAAAGATGGGAGTGTAAAAAGGAACAGTTGGTTTCCCAAAGATACAGTTGGTTTTGGGGAGTATGCATTCCTTAAAAGGAGATAACAGAACTCAGCCTTGCACAGTCTGCATGCTGAGTTCACATAAAGGACAGACATAGATAGTTTACATGAGTGCTAAAGAACAAAAATAAGTTTTCTATCCAACAGCATATATTGTGAGTTTTGTTTGGTTTAATATAGAGATCAAATGACAAGGTATCGGTAGCCATGGAAGAGTCTGGCAACTCCAACACAACTAAAGTTTCTCTTCCTCCTTGGAGATTATAAATGGGTAGAAGCTTTAACAATGTTGCAAGACAGACATCTTTCAAACTGAAGAATCTACTTGACTGCTAATTATCATTAAAAAAACAATACCCATTGGGTCCAATGTCTTGTTAACTGAATTTTCCTCCTACAAGCCAGGCTTGAAAACATGTAAACTTTTACTTATTTTTACAACAATTTTCTGTCAATGTTTTAAGAAATTACATTAAAAGGTGAAACCCTTTTTTCAACTTTTGGGGGGCTTAATTTCATTGGGGAGGGGCCCCCCCTTATGTTATACGGTTTTAAACCCAAAGGGCCCCAACAAAGTCCTCGCCCCCAAATAAAACCCCACTAAAAAAACCTTTCCCTTTTGGCCCAAAATCTTTTTAAAGTTTAATTAAGAAATTTTTTGTTGTATTTTTTTTGGGAAAATTTCCCCCTGGTTTCGGGGATTATGCTTTCCCTTTTAAAAAGGGGAGAAAACAAAACCCTCAGCCTCGCACAGTCTGCTGCTAGTTCACAAAAAAGGGAAACGGGAACTACATAGTTTACATGATTTGATAAAAACAAAAAAAATTTTTTCCACCCCAACCCAGTCCCCCCCTTTTTTTTCCGGGAATATAGTGTGTTTAAAAACATATTAAAAAAAATTTTAAAAAAAGGCACTCTTGTGAGCAAAAAACCCCGGGCGAGGGGCCCCAAGCATGATTATGTTTGGGGGAAAAAATACTCACAGGGGCCCCCCCCGTCCCGGGGGGCCGACCCCCAGAAACGGCAGAGTAAAACAAACATCAAATGTGTCTTGTAGGCCTATTATTAAATAAAAAAAAAAAAAAAAAAAAAAATGTAATAATAAAAAAAATAATTTTGAGTAATTAGAATAAGAAAAAATAGGAAAAATAAAAATGGAGCCTTGTTTATATAAAAAACCTGTACTTTTTCTCATTTCACTTGAACACCCAAACTTCTTTCGATCTTCTGCTACAAGGGGATAATTTTATGAAGTACAGATATGAGTACACTCAGGCAATAAGCAGGTTAGCCCCCTTTTTATGTTTTTACATCATTGCAGGGGAAAGGGGAAAGTAAACACGCCCTTTGTTGGGGTTTCAAAAAAATAAATTTTCTTTGCACCCTTTCATATACTTTTGGGGACGGGGGTCTTGTAGAGTTTCAATTTGACTCAAGAGCTACATATCCAGTAGTAACGGTTTGATTTATTTTTTATTTATCATGCATTTGCCAAACAGGGAATAACCCAAAAGTGATAAAAAACACAAAGAGGGACGGGAAAGGCTATAAAAACCCAAAAAAAAAAATTCTTAATCCAATTCACCCCACCCCCCCGGGGAAACCCCCCCAAATCAACCCAGGAAGAGTATGGTGCAGCATAATCATCTGTCATTACCTTTTGAAGATTTTTTAAATTTTGTAATGCTTCTGTCATATTTGAGAAATGTAAGTTATCTGGGATATATGTACAGCAGGTGTTGTTTAATAGAACACAAACTCCTCCTGATGAAGCTGTCAAGATGTCTAAAGCCATGCGAGTTTGGACTACCATAGCTCTCATAGCACTCATCTCCGTGTTCTGGCCGTCTTCTATTATTATGGAATTATTTATAAACAATCTGAATCAGTAATTTAGGGTTTCTACGTGCAACATTATTTTTCCTACTCCAACCCAGGGGAGGAAGGCGTGCCCAATCTTTTCACCTGTTGTCCAGATTTTAAACTCATCGGGTACATTAGTTCCCCATATGGGATCGTGCGGTTTTATATCCAAGGATCTTTTGAGTCTATTAGAGGAAGTGGAGTTGTCTAGTGCTCTACTAATGATTACTGTATAGTCAGATGTGAAAACGGGAGCACAAGTACCATACCAGTTAGGGGACAGCACAAAATAAGCATTATTTCCACACAACCATGCTACGCCTTCAACCTAGTAGGTGCCATTATGAACCATATTTCCCCTTGCAATCCATGGATTAGAGCACTGAGTGGTGTTACCAAGATATACAGAGGTATTGTTTGTTTTACTTCTACTTAAACAGTCATGATGTTTATGTTTTCCATTTAAATGTGCTTCAAAAGGTATTATTCTTCCCTTGATATTCAAACGCTGCCATTGTTTAGCATCACAAGTGCAGTTACGTGGGTCGCATGCATATTTTAATGTGTAGTTATACCAGGTGTAAGTGCTATTGTCTTTACCAGTCATCTGGATACCCTTTCCTTGTGTTAGGTTCTGGCCAGGGATGATAAAGAGTGTGCGGTCTACATAACCCCATGCTCCAATGGAGAGAGCGCAGGCTGCTTCTGTGAAATTCATTGTTGTTCATTTAACTCGTCATTTGGGTAAAGACCTCCATTTTTAGTTTTATCCCAGCTTTGACTTCTTGTGCGCATTTCATGAATTGGTCTTTTATCTTCCCTTCCTGTCTTTTTTCTGACTGCTGGGGCTAGTATCATTGCGGCTCCTGGTTCATCTTCCTCCTCCTCCTGTGGGGCCTCTGGCCTCTGTTGGGAACCAGGCGGGGGAGGAGGAGGAGGCTGGGGCTGGGGCCTTCTATGAGATCTCACTGTTTCTTCATCTGGCCCCACTAATACTGCTGCCAGCTTTTCTTTCCTTTCCCTTCTCGATTTACATCCCTCAGCTGACTCTATTCTTCTTTTCCCTTTCTTTGCTGGGGCTTTTGTTTGTAGGAGTTCTAGTTTGAGATCTCCCTGCAATTTCAGGATTTCAGTGGTGTTTAATTTTCCTGAAAACCCATATTTTTTATGCCATCTTTTACATATTTCTCCAGCCCCTTTTTCATAATTTTCCATAAACTTTACATCACCCTCCAACAACTTACTTTGTTCCTTCCCCATAATTTATTTTTACTTTAAACAGACTATGAGATATTTCCCAGGCAGAAATTCACTGGCATGAGATTCAAGGAGAGGACATTAACACGCTCTTCTACTGCAACTAGTTTGCAGCGGTGTTAATTTTCTAGGGTGGAACCTGACCTTTTTCTCCAAAAATCACCAGTACGTCTTTTTGATCAGGGCAAAGAAAAACAAAGGACTTGCAGAATCTTCCTTTGATTCTTTTAAAAGCTTAGTCCTCTAATCATACACAACACTCACACAGACAGTAAATTGCGGCCGACTGTCCTATTTTATTATTTATCTATTTAGACACGGTTGATTTCGACCAACTCTAACCTATTTTATTCCCTTATAGTGGTACCACCCAGTCGTCTTTAGGATCTCCTTTCAGCGAGATCTGCCAAATTTAACAGTCCTCTTTTCCAGGCGGAACAAAACCCTATCCAATTACTGACCCCTTTTGTGGCAGGTATCACTTTCTTAAAATACATTTATCTTTAAAACAAAACATCTCACCTCTGAGCTGACTTCTAGGTGACTCTTTTGGACCCCAAGAGTCACCCGGCGTCAAGCGAAGCAATAACCCACCGGCCTGATGCGAATTCACACACCGGGGCTTTTAGCCACCGTCCTGGGGCGGCCGTATGGTAGCGCTTCCACGGCGTCAGGCAGTCCCCGGGATCCTTAGGTCGCTGTAAAAGATAGATAATCTTATTAAACAATCTGGCTCGAAGGACCAATTTAAATGATAGAGATATTTATTAAATAGTCAAGCTCAGAGGAACGACACAGAATCTGTTCAATTTCTTGCAAGCAAGGGTAGGCCACACTCTGCAGTGCAGAACTACAAAGAGCAGACGCCTTGTCTCCTTTATTTTATAGCACAAACAGTTTGAGTGTGTGTGTGTGTTATAAAGGTGGGAGTGTAAAAAGGAACAGTTGGTTTCCCAAAGATACAGTTGGTTTTGGGGAGTATACATTCCTTAAAAGGAGATAACAGAACTCAGCCTTGCACAGTCTGCATGCTGAGTTCACATAAAGGACAGACATACCTAGTTTACATGAGTGATAAAGAACAAAAATAAGTTTTCTATCCAACAGTATATATTGTGAGTTTTGTTTGGTTTAATAGAGAGATCAAATTACAAGGTATCGGTAGCCATGGAAGAGTCTGGCAACTCCAACACAACTAAAGGTAATTTCTCTTCCTCCTTTGAGATTATAAATGGGCAGAACCTTTAAAAATGTTGCCAGACAGACATCTTTCAAACTGAAGAATCTACTTGACCACTAATTATCATAAAAAAAATAATACCCATCGGGTCCAATGTCTTAACTGAATTTTCCTCCTACAAGTCAGGCTTGAAAACATCTAAACTTTTACTTATTTTTACAAGCAATTACTGTCAATGTTCAATGAATATTTCACATTAACAGGTGTAAACCTATTTTCAACATTTGGGCTTAATTCATTAGAGGGGCCCCACTTATGTTGATACTGTCTTAACCAAGGCCCACTGAGTCTCTGACCACCATCAAATCACTCAAAACCTTCTTTTGGTCAAATCTTTTTTAAATGTCTGATATATTAAGCAATTTTGTTGTAGTTTTTTGAACATCCCCCTGACCTTAATCATTTATCCTTGTGAAGTACTTTGCACAATTACTTCACTCCTGTACCGGCTGATGCTTTTATAAGTGCTGGTGAAACTTGTGTTCATTCATTGCTAGTTGTCAGCTTCAATAGTGACCCCCCCCATCCCCACCCCCACTGTCAAATAATACTTTTACTGCAGTGTACTGCTGCTGTGGTGAAGAAATGTTTTCATGATAGCTTGCCCTGTCACACAGATTGAAACCTTTCATCATTGAAGAACACTTAAGTTCACTCTAATCTTTTTTCAGGGCCATCACAAAGGAGGAGACTGAAGTGGAGCCAAGAAGAAATCCAGGCAGTGGAGAAAACGCTCATGGAAAGGTCCCTGGGAAAGGCCAGTGTATGAAGGGCATTGAAGCCTCGCCAGTGGCCCTCGAAGACAGGACATGGCAAGGGGCTAAATTCTATGTGAAAAATCGCATTGACGCATTAAAATAGGAGACTTTCAAAAGAAGGTAAGTGTTGACCTTTTATTACTGCGAATGGAAACGGGCCAATTGTTAGTGCCATAACTACGCCGGTTCTGTTTTTGGGGCTTCTGACAGTTTTGAAGTTTTGGGATAGTTGCAGTCAAGTTTTGTAATACAAGTATATACGTACTGCGTACGTGATGAATACGTACATTTTTATTTTTTCATTTTGTACATACATGTTGGGTTGTATGTATATTTTTGGCCACATGGTTGAAATATTGGAAGTTATGAAATAAAATGGTTCACATACAACCAGAAAGTGGAGTCCAGTATTGATGGTTGGCAGTAAACAGGTTACCAGGTACTTAAAAAATAATTTCATTCAAAAAATCAAATATAGTGCAGTTTATTGACTTAAAAGAACTCTGATCACTCATAGTTGACAAACTCATGTGCATCTGTGTTCCCTAAAACAAAACTTAACAGTGCCACCTGGTGGTAGTCGTGATTAGCCAAATGGAGGTGTCCCCATGTGGATCCAAAAACCTGACAGATGTTCAATTTGACGACTACTAAATCGAGGCACGTGACGTCGTCCGGTACGGTGGAGCCAGGGTCCCACCCTGGAGCCAGGCCTGGGGTCGGGACTCGTCGGAGAGCGCCTGGTGGCTGGGTTGCTCCTCGCGGGACCCGGCCAGGCCAAGCCCGAATGAGAGACACGAGACCATCCCCCAGTGGGCCCACCACCTGCAGGGGGAACCGTGAGGGACTGGTGCAAAGAGGATTGGGCGGCGGACAAAGGTGGAGACCTCGGTGGCCCGATCCCCGGATGCTTAGGCTGGCTCTAGGGACGTGAAATGTCACCTCACTGGGGGGGGGGGAGCCTGAGCTTGTGCGGGAGGTCGAGAGATATCCACTAGAAATAGTCAGGCTCGCCTCCACGCACAGCGTGGGCTCTGGAACCCATCTCCCTGAGAGGGGCTGGACTCTCTTCTACTCTGGAGTGGCCCACGGGAGAGGCGGCGGGCTGGGGTGGGTTTGCTTGTTGCCCCCCAGCTCAGCCGTCTCGTTTTGGGGTTTACCCTAGTGGATGAGAGGGTCGCATCCCTGCGCCTTCGGGTTGGGGTCAGGTCTCTGACTGTCATTTCGGCCTACGGGCCTAGTCGTAGTGCGGAGTACTCGGCCTTCTTGGCGTCAATGTCGGGGGTGCTGGTTAGTGCCCCTCCCGGGGACTCCATTATTCTGCTGGGGGACTTCAACGCCCACGTGGGAAACGACAGTGACAAAGAAAGATCGGGAGGAATGGCCCCCCTGATCTGAATCCGAGTGGTATTTTGTTAATGGACTTCTGTGCTAGTCACAGATTGTCCATAATGAACACCATGTTCAAACATAAGGGTGTCCATCAGTGCACTTGGCACCAGGACACCCTAGGCAGGAGGTCAATGATCGACTTTGTTGTCGTATCATCAGACTTTCGGCCGCATGTTTTGGACACTCGGGTGAAGAGAGGGGCTGAGCTGTCCACTGATCACCACCTGGTGGTGAGTTGGATCCGCTGGAGGAGGAGAAAGCCGGACAGACTTGGCAGGCCCAACCGCATAGTGAGGGTCTGCTGGGAATGTTTTGCGGAGCCCTTGGCCAGGGATGTATTCAACTCTCACCTCCGGGAGAGCTTTGACCAGATTCAGAGGGATGTTGGAGACATAGAGTGCGGGTGGACCATGTTCTCCGCATCTATTGTTGATACTGCCGCCCGTAGCTGCGGCCGTAAGGTCTGCGGTGCCTGTCGTGGCGGCAATCCCCGAACCCGGTGATGGACACCGGCAGTAAGGGACGCTGTCAAGCTGAAGAAGGAGTCCTATCGGCTGTGGTTGGCTTGTGGGACTCCTGAGTGGCTGACGGGTACTGTAAGGCCAAGCGTGCCGCGGCCCGGGCGGTGGCAGAGGCAAAAACTCGGGTCTGGGAGGAGTTCGGTGAGGTCATGGAGAAGGACTACTGGTTGGCCTCGAAGCGATTCTGGCAAACCGTCTGTCGCCTCAGGAGGGGGAAGCAGTGCTTCGCCAACACTGTTTACAGTAGGGGTGGGAGGCTGCTGACCTCGACTGGGGACATTATCGGCCGGTGGAAGGAGTACTTCGAGGATCTCCTCAATCCTGCCATCATGCATTCCCTGGTGGAAACAGAGGCTGGGGACTCGAGGTTGGACTCCGCGGTGGCAGGACTTAGGGGGTGGATGAGATCCGCCCTGAGTACCTCAAGTCTCTGGATGTTGTGGGGCTGTCATGGTTGACTCGCCTTTTCAACATTGCGTGGCGGTCGGGGACAGTGCCTCTGGACTGGCAGACGGGGGTGGTGGTCCCCCTTCATAAGAAGGGTGACCGTAGGGTGTGTTCCAACTACAGGGGGATCACACTCCTCAGCCTCCCTGGTAAGGCTTATGCCAGGGTATTGGAGAGGAGAGTCCGGCCGATAGTCGAACCTCAGCTTCAGGAGGAGCAGTGTGGTTTTCGTCCCGGCCGTGGAACACTGGACCAGCTCTATACCCTCTACAGGGTACTCGATGGTTCATGGGAGTTTGCCCAACCGGTCCACATATGTTTTGTGGACCTGGAGAAAACATTGGACTGTGTCCCTCGTGATACCCTGTGGGGGGTGGTTCAGGAGTATGGAATCGGGGGCCCTTTACTAGGGGCCATCCGGTCTCTGTACAAATGGAGCAGGAGTATTGTGTCGGACCTGTTCCCGGTGCATGTTGGACTCCGGCAGGGCTGCCCTTTGTCACCGGTCCTGTTCATAACTTTTATGGACAGGATTTATAGGCGCAGCCAAGGGCCGGAGGGGGTCTGGTTTGGGGACCAGAGGATTTCGTCTCTTCTTTTTGCAGATGACGTGGTCCTGCTGGCCCCCTCTAGCCAAGACCTACAGCATGCGGTGGGGCGGTTCACAGCCGAGTGTGAAGCGGCTGGGATGAGGATCAGCTCCTCCAAGTCCGAAGCCATGGTTCTCGACCGGAAAAGGCTGGCCTGTCCTCTTCAGGTTGGAGGGAAGTTTAAGTATCTCAGGGTCTCTTTCACGAGTGGGGGAAGAATGGAGCGGGAGATCGACAGACGGATCGGTGCGGCTACAGCAGTAATGGGGGTGCAGTGGCGGTCCGTTGTGGTGAAGAGAGAGCTGAGCCGGAAAGCGAAGCTCTCCATTTACCGGTCGGTCTATGTTCCAACCCTCACCTATGGCCATGAACTTTGTGTCATGAACAGGGAACGAAATCCCGGATACAAGCGGGTGAAATGAGCTTCCTCCATAGGGTGGCCGGGCACTCCCTTAGAGATAGGGTGACGAGCTCGACCATCCGGGAGGGGCTCGGAGTAGAGCCGCTGCTCCTCCACATCGAGAGGAGCCAGTTGAGGTGGCTCGGGCATCTATACCGGATGCCTCCTGGACACCTTCCTCGGGAGGTATTCCAGGCACGTCACACCGGGAGGAGGCCCAGGGGACGGCCCAGGACACGCTGGAGGGACTATGTCTCTCGGCTTGCCTGGGAACGCCTTGGGCTCCCCCCGGAGGAGCTGGAGGAGGTGTCTGGGGAGAGGGACGTCTGGGCGTCTCTGTGGAGTCTGCTGCCCCCGCGACCCGGTCCCGGATAAAGCGGAAGACAATGAGTACGAGTACGAGATGTTCAATTTTCTAAATTTGATAAATTTTTATATTAAAGATGATATTTCATGTTCTACGGTCCCTCAAAAAATACTAACCTAAAACCAAGCCTTTAGTTCATTTAGAAAGCTGTGTCCCCACGCGTAACCACCGAGTCACTGGCTACACTAAGTCCTCACGCTGCAATAAAATCAAATATGTGTGTGTGTGTGCATATGCATTGGCTTCCTGGAATATGTTATGTATTTGTTTTGCTAGTCACACATAGCATCAGTATCACTCAAATAACACATCCTAGATCTGGATTTTGGAGTCACACAAAATTACAGTGGAAAAACAAACTACAGGCTGATCCAACTTTGATGTAATGTCCTTAAAACAATTCAAAATGAGGCTCAGTATTGTGTGTGGCTTCCACGTGCCTGTATGACCTCCCTACAACGCCTGGGCATGCTCCTGATGAGACGGCTGATGGTCTCCTGAGGGATCTCCTCCCAGACCTGGACTAAAGCATCCGCCAACTCCTGGTCAGTCTGTGGTGCAACGTGATGTTGGTGGATGGAGCGAGACATGATGTCCCAGATGTGCTCAATCGGATTCAGGTCTGGCGAACAGGCGAGCCAGTCCATGGCTTCAATGTTTTCATCTTGCAGGAACTGCTGACACACTGCAGCCACATGAGGTCTAGCATTGTCCTGCATTAGGAAGAACCCAGGGCCAACCGCACCAGCATATGGTCTCACAAGGGGCCTGAAGATCAGGCAGTCAGGCTACCTCTGGCGAGCACATGGAGGGCCGTGCAACCCTCCAAAGAAATGCCATCCCACACCATTACTGACCCACTGCCAAACCGGTCTTGCTGAAGGATGTTGCAGGCAGCAGATCGCTCTCCATGGTGTCTCCAGACTTTCATGTCTGTCACATGTGCTCAGTGTGAACCTGCTTTCATCTATGAAGAGCACAGGATGCCAGTGGCGAATTTGCCAATCCTGGTGTTCTCTGGCAAATGCCAAGCGTCCTCTACGGTGTTGGGCTGTGAGCACAACCCCCACCTGTGGACGTCGGGCCCTCATACTATCCTCATGGAGTCGGTTTCTAACCGTTTGTGCAGACACATGCACATTTGTGGCCTGCTGGAGGTCATTTTGCAGGGCTCTGGTAGTGCTCTTCCTTTTCCTCCTTGCCCAAAGTCGGAGGTAGCGGTCCTGCTGCTTGGTTGTTGCCCTCCTACGGCCTCCTCCACGTCTCCTGGTGTACTGGCCTGTCTCCTGGTAACGCCTCCAGGCTCTGGACACTACGCTGACAGACACAGCAAACCTTCTTGCCACAGCTCGCATTGATGTGCCATCCTGGATGAGTTGCACTACCTGAGCCACTTGTGTGGGTTGTAGAGTCCGTCTCATGCTACCACGAGTGTGAAAGCACCACCAACATTCAAAAGTGACCTAATTTTGTGTGTGACTCCAAATCCAGGCCTCCATTGGTTAATAAATTTGATTTCCATTGATGATTTTTGTGTGATTTTTTTTTGTCAGCACATTCAACCTTGTACAGAACAAAGTATTCAATGAGAATATTTAATTAATTCAGATCTAGGATGAGCAGTGTATATGTGATATATATATAAATATAATATATCTATCTATCTATATAATATATATATATATATATATATTTTATATATATATATATATATATATATATATATATATATATAGATACACCAATATTATATGATACAAAACACTATATATATAATATATAGATACACACACATATATATATATATATATATAAATATGTGTGTAATACTTCTGGAGTGTTGATGAGGTCTCTTTAGTAGTAGAGGGGGTTGTCAATCAGTGTCAGCTGTTTTGGTGTTAATGAAGTTTCTAATAATCAACTGATGTGGAATCCCATTGTCCCTAAAAAATTACCCATATTCTTCCAATTGAGATCTGATGCATTTTCAAAGTCCCCCCACAACTAAACACATGCACACAAACGCAGAGTTCAGTGAGTCCACGTGATTGCAATCTAGATTAGGATTCAAGATTAAACTTCATTAGCTCACAAAAACCCCGGAGAGAACTGAAACAAGAAAGGGAGTGTAGAAGGAACATGGAAATAGAGGAATAAGGAAGCAAAGATGCTAAGCAAGTGGAACCAAAAGCACGGGAAAAATGGCAAAAGAAAAACAGGAAGAAAATGGACAATATTTAAATGTTGTTCTTTATAATTTTTTTAAGTTTCTAGATACTGTTATGATTGTTTCTAGTAAGACTCTAGCACAGGTAACAATTGCGGACACAAACAAAAGGTTTAACATATGTATTGAAAATGTGCAAGATTATTCCTCTGGGTTCTTGATCAGGTTCTGGCAGATCACTAAGGAGGAAATGGAAAGTAGTTATTGCTTCCAACTTTGTAAGAAGATGGAAATGGATTAACTGAGGAAGAGGTAATCTTGCTATTGGTGATAACGGAGGTAGCACAGGAGGAGGTGAGCAAACCCACAGAGGCTGAGGTTGACAGGCAGTAATGAAGGGTCTCTTGGTATTGATAGGTCTTTGATTCTTTCTGTCCAGGAAGTGGAGAGCAATGGAGAGAACGGTGAAAGAGGGTGGATAGGCAGGTGACTGAATTGAAGGATGCAGGAATATGTGTCCAACTGAAACCAGGGGAGATTTCCGAGGAGCATTGAGAAGATTAGCAACAGGAATCCTGTGAGAATAGTTCTTGATGATCCCTGGAGCGGGGCAGCAAGGAACTGAAATGTCAGAGCCAGGGAGTGAGCACTGAATAAGCCCTAAGAGAAAAGGAGGACAAACTCTGATTAGAGCTGGCACAAGGAGGCAATGAAACATATGCCCCTTTTCCACTGGCTCTATTTAGGACTTGTCCACTCCACTCTGCCCACTTTGCGAGCATTTCCATTTTCCGTACTGGTACCTACTTTTTTCGTACCAGAGCTGAGTAGGAACTACATGTGATGTGAACAGACTACTGTTCACTGATTGGCCATAGGATAAGGAAAAATGAGAAGGTTTTCGAAGAGGTAGTGCAGAGAAAAATTAATAAAACTCTAGAGTGACTACAATGATATTAAGGACCACAATGGTCTGGGCTTCTTATAAGGAAGCCACTTACTTCCTAATGAGTAAACACACAGAGATAGATTCGCATACTCGGCTAAGGTTTTGACGGGTCCTGAGTACCTTTACGGATCTCAAAAGCGCGTCCCTTGGTGGCGCTTTTGAGCTCCGTAGTTGAGTTTTGATAGCTCTCCTGATATTTCCTTAAGAAAAGTTGAAAAGCTGCTGGCTCCCTTTTTGAGTAAACAGCTGTGTAAATATAAAAGTGTAACATCAATTGGCCATTGTGAATGTGTGTGAGTCGATAACACTGAGCTAGTGGAAGTAGTGGGGGGGACACATTACACTGATGGACTTTGACTGCTAGATGCTAAGCTAACAGATGCTAGCTCACCGAATAAACTCTACTGTGAGTAAGCTTTGGTGTCTGAGAGATAAAGAAATAAGCTCTCATTTGGACCAGGAAACGGTGCTGGTTGGCCAGTGTGTGAAAGTATGTGTGCGCATACTCGCACACACAGGGTAAGTTAAAACACGATAAGATCGAATACAGCATTGCTTACACAATACGTGGTGGAGCAGAGATTTTATTTTATGTTTCAAATTTGGTATTTACAGTTTAATTGAACTTTTATGTGGCCAGTGTCTGTCAGTTTCGTCTGTCTGTTTATGTGGAATGAATGAATGTTCCATGCTAATTAAAAATTAGGGTATATGTGGCATGATGAATTTAATTTTACATTGTTTTCTGATCTGAGACTGATTGGGATTTTGAGTTTTTCAGATCTAGGGAGCAGTTGCAAAATGGTAAACAGGGTCCTGGCCAGCCCATCGACCGGCTGCTTAAAGGGTCAAAATATTTTAAACTGTCTGATGCCCAGCATTAATTATTAAATGAGGAGTTGTTTTTATGTCAACTCAAGGTAATTACAATAACAATTAGAGATTACAAAAGCAGGTCTGACCCTCAACAGTACCATAATAACATTAGGTCAATTCTTTATGGTAAAACAAACAGAAGTCCATTGAGGGATTTTGATTAACAAAGGGTTAAACGTTTCCCAGTCAGGTTCAGAATGATAAAATTAGACTCAAATTCAACACAAATGAAACACATGCTTTAACAGAATTACTGGACGGGCTTATTATAGTAAAATTTGTATGGTGTTTATAAAACTGACAAAGTCAAATTAAGGTTATAAGTTATATGCCCTTCATTTTGGTGTTTACCAATTGTATTAAGCATTGTAAACCGATGTGGAAAGGGGAACTAGATTTTGAAAATGGTATCTAGGGTTGAGATTTAATACCTATATTCACAATTTAATGAATACAATACTCTGACCCTTTTTGAATCCTGCACCTAAAAAGAGACTAATCGAGATATGAAAGACATTAAAATAATAGCAACTAATAAAAACTAGCTACCCCATTCTTAAAAAAATAAGGACTAACTGCATTAGGAAAATGCAGATACAGCTAAAAAAGGCTAGAGTTGAATAAAAAAATCCAGAGTAAATATAATCTTGCAGATGGATACAACTCAAATTGTTATGAAACCAGATTATTAACAGAGAACAGTTTTATCATGACCAGACAGAAATATTTGTAGGAAGCAAACTTCAAGGGCAACCCCTTGAACACACACAACAGTAATACAAATCATGCATTTGAACACACACACGCGCGCACATTCAAACAACACACTCAACAATCATGCACAGTACACTGCATGGTATTTTAAGACACAAAATAAGGCAATATATATTGATACAGAGAACTATGCACATCCCTGTAAGGAAAAGGTGTACATGAAAGAGGGAGGTAAATTATTCCAGGCTGATAAAACTCTAAAATGTAATGCAAAAAATAAAATCTACAGACTATTATATACAGCATTGAGAGGATGAAGTTTAGTATTGACATAAAGTAACATCTGTCTGTTATAGAATTTGCAGCATCAGTTATGTAAAAACTCCTTGATGAACTGGAAGGGAAAAACATTCTTCAGAATGACAAAGTGACAATTTTAAGGCTTGAAGATGATATTGAGATTTAGGATTTCAGCACAACCAGTTAGTCTTTAGCTTTGTTCGAATCCAAAAGTTGCTCAAAAAGCTGACAACAAAAAATTTACTTTTACCCCTTTAAGACATACAGATAGGAGGACAAATGCTGTTAACTCTCTATAATTTCAAAAAGAATACACCAACCATTGCCTTCTGACCAGATTAAAAATAATGTCATATATTTAAGACTTCGCTTTTCATTGAAAGTGGTATGTGCATTAAATGATACATTTGATTTACTTGATGACATGAAAAACAATTGCACAGACTATTTATGCATAAATACGTTAATTGTGACAGACTTAAGTATAAATTCATTTTTAAACTTTCACTATTTGATAGCACCAAAGGGTAACAAGATGCCACTGCTAGACAGAATACCCTTTTTCCTTTTCTAATGAGAACGATTCCCTTTATAACTAATCTATCTGCATTCGACAACTTGAATGTCATTAATATTTGTCTACTTTGCATGTGGTAATACTGGAATTAAAAATGTACATTTATGATTACGTGTTGTGAATTGAAGAAAAAAAAAGAAAAGAGGAAAAATTCTGGTTTCACTACCCAAGTTTGTGATTTTTTTGTTCTTGTTAAATTTTTTTACTGGGACAGCTGTATGATCAAATTGTATATTTTCAGGCTTTGCAGGTCACAATACTCGAGGGTAAATTATTTTTCTGGAAAGATTATTGAAGAGTCGTCCCACTATATTGCCTGATGAGGTGAGCGATAACCCTAAACATATCCTTTTCTCTTAGGTGAAGAAGGCCTGAAAAGGTGGCTGTGAGCAGCCTGACAAATGGGTCCATTGACACATTATCACTTGAGACATAAGATCCCTGGGGTTCAGAAATCGTATGACTGGAAAGATTGGGGTTGGAGGATAAAAACGGTGTGTTTTAGCTCTGTGTGACAGGAATAAATGAAGCCCCAATGTATAAATGATGCATTGATATGGGCCAGCTGAGTGAAAGGTTAATGAACCAAATGGTATTTTTCGGTTTTTGTAAGCTCATTTGTTTTGTTTTTTGTTTCATAGTTGTGTTAGGACAACTAATGAACGTTTTGCAGTGCACCACGTTTTGTTTTTCATATGTTTTTTGTGTAATGTAGGTGTTCACTATATGTGTTCGGGTGCTCGGGTTGAATTAATTAAAAACTTAAATTTCTTATGAATTCTCTTGAGGTGAAATTGGATCTAAATTCTCTTTGAGGTGGGAACAAAACAAGAATAATTTGATTGGCCGCCCAATCTTCTTTAAGAGGGGAGGCCGAAGTCGGCATGTGTTGTGTGTCTTAAGTATTTGTCTATATTTCTGTCTCAATATTTGTCTTAAATGTTTTTCTGACTAACCTTTAAACTTCAGAGTGAAATATATTGATAATAATCCTAGGATGGGAACAGGAAAAAATGGAAAAATTGGGGTAATGACTGGTTACGGTGATTAGATGTTTAATAGGAATGAATCACTAAATGATGTTATGATTGTGGTTGTCCAGAATATGAAATTACTTTTATCTAGTATTGGAGGTAGATGTAATGGGGAAGGACCATCCATCCATCCATCCATCCATCCATCCATCCATCCATCCATCCATCCATCCATCCATCCATTCATTCATTCATTTATTTCGGCTGCTTGGGCTGCTTGTATCTGTGATTTTGTTCTTTTTGTTATGACCCAAAGCTCATGACCATTGATGAGGGTTGGAACGTAGATTAAATCGAGAGCTTCGCTTTCTGACTCAGCTCTCTCTTCACCACGACAGACCGGTATAGCGCCCGCATCACTGCTGACGCAGCACCAATCCATCTATCAATCTCCCGCTTCATGTTTCCCTCATTCGTGAACAAGACACTTGAATTCCTCCACTTGAGGCAGGACCTCCCCCCCGACCCGAAAGAGGCACTCTTACCTTTTCCGGCTCAAGACCATGGCCTTGGACATGGAGGCACTGATTCTCATCCCGGCTGCTTCAAACTCTGCTGCGAACACTGACTAGAGGTTAAAGTACAATAAATGATCAATTGATTGGTTGAAAATAAATATATTTCTGGTTACAGGTGAGAGGATGAATCTATTAGATTATCCATATTTAACACTTGACACTTTCACCAAGTGGGTTGAGAGAGCTGAAAGCAGAATCAGAGAACAATTGGCTAAAGGTTTGTGCTGATAAGAACATGACATGACTGGAGGTGCTGCCTTGGTGATGTTTTCTATGAGATCATCACCCACTGAACGCATGGGTTTAACACCACGTGGGCTGCTGACAGGAAGAACTGTTCACCAAGTCTGAATTCCCAGTGAGAAGAATTAATAAGTTAAGCTTAACAATTGTAATCTGCTGTGCAGTTTTTGTCTCATAACACACAGGAGGCACTGAACAAAGAACCTGGGGATATACAGAAAGGTGATCCACAGAGTTTGGAAGGACCCCAGGTGGATTAGAAATTTTAAGGTGGTAATCTCCACCACCTACAGTGTGAAGGTTTGATTGAATAAGGGACAAACTAAAGGAGAGCCTCAGAGAAATCAGAAAGGCCTTGATTTTTTATTTGCTGTAGGACCTTTTAAAGTGATCATCCTAAGGAGTGACTACTTGTTGACTGGACGCAAAGATGTGCCCTGGTTACCCTCTCCATCCAGGATGCCCTGACACCGATTGGCTCACTTCGTCAGGGGGACCTTTTCAGAAAAATTTCGTTTTTGTATTTGTCACATGCCGCCCTGTAGCTTAAACTGACTGTCCTTTACTGAGATCCACACTTCCAGATCCGAGAAAAGGAGCACCCATTTAGATCAAGGAATTTCTGACAGCGTTTAGTGGATAGAAAATGGCAATTGGTGATGTTGAGTACTTGCTTAGCAGCTCACCTGGAACAGCATGACTTACTCAGCGTAGAGGTAGCTGCAAGGACTGATGACCTGACATCGTCTACCCCTTTAGCTTCTGTGTCACAACAGTTTTGGGCCACCCTTAGGACAGCTTTTCCTGTTAGAACAAAGAACTCTGACACAAATCAGTTGAACCAAAGCAGTTTATGATGGATGACAACAATTCATGTGTTTGGTGGGGATATGCTGTGCATGGACAGCTCTTAGCACCTCCTTATCAAAACAGAACAGCTTTGGATGTATTCCTAGCAAAAAGATGGAAAGGTGTGTAGTATTATTGGAGAGCCTTGGTGTTCTTTTATTCTTAACCATACAGCACCTGTCGGATCCCTCATGAAGCCCCAAGAGACCACTATCCATTGAGTTAAAATCACACTCAGGATTTTAAGAACCATTTTCAAATATTTTTGAGACGTGGGTTGAAAAATGGGGAAGCCTATTGGTGAGTTTATTCACTTCAATGATTATTGTGACTGTAGTGACCACAGTCTGCTGTTGTGCACCATGTATTCAAGCTCTTATCTTTAGGTGCATAGATACAGCCGGCGGCTCCCTGGATGCAGGAGGATTGGGAGTCCTTACTGCCTATCAAATGTCAATGGTAAAGTATCCACTACTTTATTGCATGAATATGAGGAGGAGAGGATAGCTGTGTTATGGCTATAGGGGTAGCAGGTGTGATGGAGAATGACCCATGATCAAAGATGAGGAGTGCATTCTGGGCTGATATCCATTACCAAGATTTCTGTGCCTTAATGACAAATGAGTGAAAGTGACAGAAGACTTGATTAAATGTACATGTGGAGAGAACATGCAAACTCCATGCAGAATTATGATCAGGCTCTTTAAAAAGGATTATGGAATCTGCAGTATTGGAGAACACTAAAATAATAATAGGGTTACACAGTGGCGCAGTTGGTAGCACTGTTGCCTTGCAGCAAGAAGGTCCTGTGTTCAACTCCCGGCTGGGGGTCTTTCTGCATGGGGTTTGCATGTTCTCCCCGTGCATGCGTGGGTTCTCACCAGGTACTCCGGCTTCCTCTCACAGTCCAAAGCAATGCCTGTTAGGTTAATTGGTCACTCTAAATTGCTCATAGGTGTGTGAATGAGTGTGTGCTTGGTTGTTTGTGTGTTGCCCTGCAATGGACTGGTGACCTGTCCAGGGTGTAATCTGCCTCCCGCCCATAGACTGCTGGAGATAGGCACCAGCTTCCCCGCAACATTGACTCCTTTGATTAAATGACGGAGGGACAAAGTGAACTAATGGAGTCCGTGGTATTAATAAAAGATCCGGTGTTTAAAAGAAACTGGGTTAGTTCAGTATCAAGGCCAAAATTTATGACTGGGATAATGATGTTTTAAAACAGGGAGGGGATTGTGCCTCTGAGTAGCAGTTGAAAATTATTTTTTCATGTTTAGAGGATAAGCTAAGATTAAACCGAACTGCATGGAACAACATCGATGAGGATTCTGTTCGATTACGTTAAAATTAATAGATAATAAAGTCACAATGAATGGAATGTGTAATGTATATACATGTAATATATGTTATAACTTAGTTTGTGTGTTTTTCTGTGTATAAGGGTAGATGCTGGAAATTATTAAGATTTTAGTAAATGAAGGTAGATTATGATATCGGGGTGGATTTATGAACGGGGGCTTTAATTGGGACCCCTCAGTGCTGAGAGTGTTTAGAAAGGCCAGATATGAGGAAATAGTTTTTCATTACTTCTGTGTAAACCTTCACCAAGAAACAATGTGATAGTAGATAGTTTTTAAGAAATGTGGTTTTCTTCTGACTTTGATTGCTTTAATTATGTCACTTTGGGGCCTGCTTGAATGATAATAATTGGAGGTGCTAATTAACCACAACTTAACTTAATCTATACAGTAGTTGCATATAGAAGACTAACCCTTTTCAGGTTAGTCTTCTATATGCAGATAATTCTGCCAAGAGGACATGGGGAGATGGATGTCAATCTGAGGGGAGCGAAGGTGGATGGAGAGAATCGACTGTTAGGGTCTACATTAACTGATTCATACGATGTTACAGAATTTTGAGATGTGCTTTGAGGCTGTTGTACTTTCTTTTCTTTCTCCTAATCATGCATATATAGCTTTGATGGGGTTAGATTTACCACTAGGCATGTCACCTGTTGCTAAGACACCACCAGGAGTTTACCAGAGAGATGACGTTCCGCCTTTGGGGGAAGGTGGAACCACGTTACAGCTGGAAGGGGATTTCCTGGTCATATATAGGTTTAGCATACACTTACACGGTTGGATGATTCTTTCAGGGGAGGGTTACCTGGTTGCAGGTGTTCCACAGTCTACCTAGTGCCTGGGGAGTTAACTAGTTTTAAGTGGTGAGGTGCCTTTAAATGACACCTCATCAGGAGGATTGTTAGGAATAACCTTGCTTACTATTACTTATAGAGCTTTACACATGAGCTATTACACACACACCATAATGATAAGGTATAAATGCTAATGTTTTCACTTTTCTTAGGATAGGATAATAATACACAGTGACCTACAGTTTGACATAAAGTTTAGTGCATTGGGTTGATTGTGGAATGTACTGTAACAGGACTGATTAGATTGCTGCAGCCACACTTAGATTCATGGTTCGACAACTGCTATTAGACACTCTATCAGATAGACATCAGAATGGTGACACATAGTCTACTGATAAACACTGAGGGAGTGTACATCCCATGGAGGGAATACCAGACATAAAAACCATGTGTGACCTTCTTTCGGGGCTGTTCAACATCACTTCAATCATCGAGTCACTTCGTGACTTCAGTCACCGAGCGGGTTAAGGACGGGAGCCATCAGCGCTGATCTCTGTAACCATTCATCTGCCTTATTTAGAATAAGAGTGTTGAGAGTATAGAACAGTTTGAGAGTCATTCCTTTAAAGAGAAAGTGCTTGCAAGCAGAGATAACGCTTCTGGGGAAAATAATTCGGGGGAGCTCCGAGATGTCTGAACGTCAACAGGGTGCAGTAGCTCGTACAATTTTCTATTTCTCTATCATTTTTTAAAATCATTTTTCGCTGATTACTTTAATGTGACAATGTCACAAAAAAACGTTAATAGCAGCACAGCGCACTACATTAAAGGCTAGAGGCGGGGTGTCAATCCAAACATCCAGCCGTCCATGGAAACGCAGCAGGTTTCGTGCCGAGAGGAGCGAGACCGAGTGGAGTGGAGCCGTGTGGCCTAAGCAGAGCCCGTGGAAAAGGGGCAATAGAGATAGGCCTGATTACCAAACTGAGTGAGGCATCAACCTCTTGGTAAAATGTTCCTCTTAAGCTCCTCCTGATTAGGACTAAGTTCCACCTTTGGCCACATCTGTCAGTCACCCTGCAGGGAAGAGGTGAGAGAGACACACAAACACACACCAACCTGCACACAGCTCTGTGGATATGACAGATTCTTGAATTGTCAAGTAAAACATATTTTTTATCAGCATCTGTCAAGTTTGCCCAGAACATCATTAAGAGAACTACATCTTGGAAGGCTAGAGGAAACCTTTTTTTTTTTCCATGTAGGTGCTCTTCAAATTGTCACATCTAACCAAGGCAAGATACAGTTAATTTTCGCTAATGTTTAGAAACACAATATTACCTTTTCAATTATTTATATTTACATAATAGGTACAATTTTATTTAAATATTGCATTATGTTCATGATATCCTGCTTCTACTGTTTTTTCCAATAAGCACCATTAAAGTCTGGTTTAACTGCTTCAGCTAAAGATTGAACGGCCGATCAAAAAGCAGGAGGAATAAAGAATGGTAATTAGAAACTAAGGTGAAGAGTCAAACTGAAGGTGAGAGAAAAGACTGAAAGCGCTTGAGACTACCTTGGGAAAAAACATATTGTGTATCTCCTATTTCGCTCAACACTTCATCTACACAGGGCTCTTTGAAATGTTTAAGACAAAGTCAACATTTTGTTCTGGTTTTGCTTTGTTTAACAGAAACAACAGAGTATATGTGTGCGTTAAAGGCTGTGTCAACAGAGGAATGACTTCTATTGTAAGCACTGTGTCGAGAGTGCATGTAGGTGGTCAGGAAATGGAAGACACACTCAAACGTCTCATTGTGTTTACTGACAGAGAATTCTTCTTTCTTTACTCTTCCTGACACTGTCTTGCTCCATTTTTCCTCCACTGACAGACTGATACATCACAGAAAAGATTAGGTAAGAGATTAGAGGCATTGTGTTCTCTGGACAGCATATTTATTATAATGTTTGCATTCTTTGCATGTTTCCATTTATTAATCTTTACAACATCCAAATGTTAGCATTAAGACCCCTCTTGGCTTTTTAATGCTCAAATTTTTGGTCTACATAACCTAATCAAATATTTTTAAACACTTGAGGATCGAGTTTAAGATCTCCACATACCTCACACTCATCCTATTTAGTTCATGTAGACCCTGTACAGAAGAAGCGGGTATAGAAAATGGATGGATGGATGTGCTATAGTGCTACACTGCGATCTGACAGGGGCAATAACGTTTGGGTTTGTCAGTTACTTTAGAGGAGGAAAACAGAACAGAAACGAGCGAATAAAATAATTTCTCTCTTAGAAACAGTATAAATGCAATATTTGTTGTATGGTCTTTCAAAAAAATAATCATCTAAATGGGGAAAACATCTAATTTACCCACACCATATTTTTTTAAATTAGTGTTTTCTTCTTTTGTTCATGATGCGAGTTGTGGTTTTTTATCTGCTCTGTGAGAGGTGGCACTCTTTGAATGGGAGTCTTCTTGTCACTACAGACAATCAGTGCTGCTAGAGAAATCTGGGCTGCTGGGAATCCAGGTAGACCCTTCTAGGGAGGCACAGGAGGTTAAATTTGTCAGCCAGTCTCTGATTTTGTGGGTAAATTCTGGGTTTTATACATTCACCAATATACTAACATAAGACTGTATTGGTTCCTTCAGAGCTCCAATAAGGCAGTGGTGCAAGAATGGTTTCACATCAAAGACATTTGTTCCACTGTAAAAAAACTAACAAAAAGAAAATAAAGTTTGTTTCCTACAAAAGCCAGGTTCATTTGTACTGGTGTTAAAGATCATTCAAACTTTTGTATGGAGCAAACAACCAAACTAATCTGCCTGAAAATGTGGGCCTTAGTTTGTTGCAAGTGACCCTGGTGTGGCTGGCTTCCAGTGTAAAAGAGAGGAAGTGAACCAGAGAACAAATTACATGTCCGACATGTATATTTTGTAGACATGAACTACGTTGCCACAAGTAATGGGTCACTTGCTTTTAAAAACACATGATCTTTGACATCCGATTCTTTTTCCATAGCGTTTAATATGATATCAGACCATCCTTTTCAGCAATAAAAGCTTCAACTCTTCTAAGAAGATTTTCAACTAGGTTTAGGAGTGTGTTTATGGGAATTTTTGACTACTCATCCAGAAGAGCATTTAGAAGTTCAGGCACTAAGGCTGGGTGATAAGACCTGGCTGACAGTCTAATTGATTCCATATATGTTCTGTTGGGTAAAGTTCAGGTGCAGGCCAGTCATTCTCTTACATACCAAACAGAATCTGTATTTGCGTAATTTGAAATTAAATGCATCGGTTGGAAAATGAACTCCACTAAACTGAAACTGAATTTAATAGTTTGAAACTGAATTTGTTTGCTTTGAAAATTGTTTTGCTTTCTTTTGAAAGTTCAGTTTGATTACTTTCACTTTCAGGTCTGAAATTCAATTTCAGTTCCAAAATTCAGCTTTTTGTGTCACACATCCAGGTCCTTGAGGATAGCCACAGATTAATCAAACACAGATTCATTGATTTACATTTCACATCAGGTTAAACTTCCTTTATGGCATTTTGAGCTGGAGCAGTGGAGCTATGAGCTTGACGGATGTCTGTCACCAAGTCAAATGAGCATCTATAAGAAATGTTATGTAAACAAATGATGGTCAAACAGTAACACTTATACTACCTGTAGCTATTAGCTAAACATGCCAGACTAGCATAGTGTGCCGCCGGTGTTACGTCTGTCTGCGTTTCTCTTGCCCTTACTTCAGTGTAATTTCTGTTGCCTAGCAACCGTGTTAGCGTGAAGTGCAGAGCTGTGAAGCCAAATAAATGGAGCCTGAAAGTTTATACCGCTGTCTGCACTGCAAATAACTACATGGCTTTTATTTACCCTTTCACATATTCCTGATGGCTTATAATCCTATTTTGTTTAAAATGTTCTTGTTTTATGATCTTGTTCATTATTTAGCCATTTAAAATGTTGAAAATATTTTTGTGTTTATAGATATAAATTTAACACTAGATAAAATACATTGATGACAAATACCATTTGTTTAATTTATTTGTAAAGCTTTTAACATATTAAACACTAACATATTAACTTTAGGAACAACGTTTAAATCAGTTTATTTGTAGAGCATACTAATAATAACAATAATAACAACAATAATAATAATTATAATAAATAAACCAAACATTAATATTAGATATCATCTGACTGAATTATATCTGTTTAACTTCCACCCATTGGGGAAACCCAGCGGGACTTTGAAAACAATGTGCCGGGAGTCAGTTGTTCTCTCGGTTTAGTGCACCTCAACCACCCGGTCAGCTCACAGCTGGCGAGGCGAGCCAGCTGCTGGGGCAGCGGGCATCTTATGTCAACGCACTTGTGCAATTAAGCAATATCTTGATAAACCGAACAGAGATTTCAGGTTTATACAACTACATTCTTGTCTAAAAACATTGTAAAAGTTCAGTTTGTTTCACAGAATGTGCAATATCCAATTTTATTCACAGCTTTTCTCTCTCCTTTGCCTTTGCTACTTCCGCTTGAACAATCTACTTCGACCTGCAATGAACCATGGGATAGGGGCCACGAAGGATACGTCAGACCCATCCCTCAAATCTGGAGAAATGAAGGACGCATTTGTCGGCCGCATTTGGAGGAGGCTTCGAAGTGGGAAAGCCTTTGTCGCCTCACCATGACGTAATCGTCCTACAAATGCAACCTTCAATGGATGCAGCCCCTGAATTTGGACACAGAAGGACATCCGTGAATCGGTAAATCTGTGTTTGATTAATGTGTGGCTTCAAGGACCCGGATGTGTGACACAAAAAATTGACTTTTGGAACTGAAATTGAATCATAGAACTGAAAGTGAAAGTAATCAAACTGAATTTTCAATACAAAGCAATGGAATTTTCAAAGCAAACAAATTCAGTTTCAAACCATTAAATTCAGTTTCAGTTTAGTGAAATTCATTTGCAGACCAATGCATTTAATTTCAAATTACGCAAATACTGATTGAGTATGAGCAATTCAAATTCAGTTTCTGATGGCACAAGTTTCTTCTCATAAGCCTGTCCAAAAGAAAGAACAGAATCAAGTAACTTAAACTGATGACTGATCAGACGTGAACAGTTCAAAGGATTTTGTTTTTGGACCAAAAAAAAACAAAACAACCTAGATTAGAAGATGACATGAATATTTGCGAGGTAAAATATTTTTATTTTTTTCTGAAGGGCCTCTTAATTGAGAAGCATTTTGCTGAGCATTTATTTGAATCTTCTAACCCATCAACCATACAACTTCCTCACTTAGACTGGTTGATACTTGATAGGTTTCGTCTGCTTATTTTTTACAGCCATCTCAGTCTGTTTTAAAGTTCAAAGGAGATCAGTAAACCCAGAGTGACAACTTTATGAGTACAATGACAGTTTTATAGTGAGAGGATGTGGAAGTCAGACAAGACATAAACCATACAAAACAAAACAAAAAACGGACACCTTTAGGTGTAACAATGATGAAGAAAAGATGCGTCTTGTTCAATGAAGATACTATCTGCTCCAGACTGTGAAATGGATAAGAATGAATGCAACAAGGAAACTATGGAGACTCAAATAAATAGAAACACAACAGAAAAAACAGGAAGAAATGTAAAAATTAAGGTAACACGAAAACTGATTCTGACAGAAGGCAAATGCAAACAAAAGTGGTTTCAAAGGAAAAGAGTTTCATAAAGGAAAGATGCAAAACAGATAAGTTAAACCTAAAGCGAAGGAGAAAGAGGAAGAAGGGGAAACTGAGATATAGGAGACCAGATGATCACTGAGAGTAAAGAGTAAGAATGGAGAAATAAATAACTGAGCACGAGATGAAGTGTGGAGATAAGAGTGCCAAAGTTGTAAACGTATTCACAGAAAAAACAACAAAGCAGGAAAATGAGAGACAGAATAGAACAGATCAGAACAGATATGAGAAAAATAAAAAATGACTAAAAAGTTTATTTTATAGAATCAGAATAATCTTCATTGTCAGTGTTACATGTACAAGGAAATTAAATTGCCATCCAATTAGTGCATTACAAAAGCAAAAGAAAAAAAACATTTAAAAACAGATAAATAACAAACACACAAGCATATCTAAGAGCATCACACGATCTTAAAATGCAGTTAATTGGCTGCTTTAAGTGTGGAGATTGTGGTGGAATAAAAGTCTACAAGCTTCTTTAGTCTACTTCTCTTTGTTTTTATAATTCTGTACTGACCCCCTGATGGGAGCAGTTCAAAGAGTGGGCGTCCAGGGTAAAAAATGTCCTATTATTATGTTTTTTGCATTCTTGAGCCACCGGGAACTTTTGCTATATATTCACTAACTTGGACAGATTGTTATTGCATTTTATAATATCTATACTGGCACTTAAATGCAGATGACATTCAGGGGTACTGCTCCTTTAACAATTCTTAAACCTGTCTGACTTACCTGAGGGCCTAAAATAAATTACAAACTGGTTAAAAAATAACTCCCTTCAACTGAACTCTGAGAAAACTGAGTGTTTGATCATTGCCCCGGAGAGCAAGGTTCCTCTGATCAGGCAACAGATTGGACTTTTGAACTCAGCCGTCAAGCCTTACTTAATGGAATTTAGGTGTTGTTTTCAACCAATCAATGTCTTTTGAATGTCACTGAAAAGAATTTGTCTGAAGCTGTTAATCAGTTGTGAAATATTTCCAAATTGAAATGGTTGCCCTGAAAACAAAACCTGAGAGCGTTATTCATTATTTTATTTCCTCTTGCTAAATTAACATAAAGCACTTCTTACATCTATCACAAAAAAAAACCCTTGATTGCCTTCACTTGATCTGCTGTGAATTCTTATGTTTGTTGCAGTAAAGTTCCTTCTACTTGTTGCACCTCGGCTGTTAGGCAGAGGAATGTAGTCTACTAGACCAGTTCTAGGCTCGCTAGCGGTAACGAAGGGTAGTAGGAACCAGGATCAGAGCAGATTAAATATAAGCCGGCAGTTTATTTTAACAAAGGACAAGACAACAGTTAACAAATAACTTCAGGCACATTAATTTGCATTATGATACCCTTAGAGCACTCCTTTTGTTATATTCCACCTTAATTTGTATGAAGGATTGAAATAAAAGGTTTTTAAAGTCAGACGAATTTCTGGTCTAATTTTATTTCTATTTTATTTTAATGACCGGTCATTTAGTTTGATTTTGGGTAATAACTAGATGCTGTTTGCTTAATTTTAGGGTTAAGCACTTTCAAGTTCACACAATTTGTTAGGATGAGTGCAGCGTAGGACCCCAGAATGCAGACAAGCAGGCAGCATTATGGTAAGTGAACAGATTTAATCTTTTGAAAACCACAAAAACTCACTCACAGGTGGAGGCAGAAGCAGACATGGACAGGCAGGGAAAAACAGGCTTGGCGTGAACAAAAAAAAGACATAAGCCTGATCGAGAAAAATGTTTCCGCGAGGAATAAACAGAACGGAGGTGTATATATGGAGCGTGAACCAGGTGAAAAGAGGAGACAGATTTGCTTAGTGCAGGTGAACCGAATAAAGTTGATTAACTGACAGGAGAGAACAAAACGTGACTGGAGCGAAACAGAGACTCTTGAATACAAACTAATAGAAACATAACTAGAAAAACATGAAACTAAAGCATAACCAGATCCAAAAACCAAACTTGACAAAACATGAACTATAGGACAAAAACTAAAGCATGACCAGGAAAATAATAAACAGAAGCATGATTCAAAACTTAAACTGTGAATAAGACCAGCAAAAACCCAAAAACACCCACAAATCATAACACAATTATTGTGATTCACTCCCTTAGATCAGTAGTGACACTTCAAACTGTTGTTACATCTACCCTCTAAGATTCACAATAATATCAAAGTTTCAAATAAAACAAAAATAATTGTCAAAACAATAACAGAACAGTGTTTCCAATGCTCCTTAGCTTGGCAAATACTTTGAGTTTCCTTTAGCTATGTGTGATGAGTTGCACATACATCTCCTTTAAAGTTCAATCAATCCAGAGGAAATTCCTACCGCGACCTTGGTGCAGCAGTGAATTAACGGTGAAGACAGGAACATGCGTTGTCCTGGTAGTGGTCCTAGGGCTTATAATTCTGTATTATATTGTTTTGTCTCTACTAAATTTTGTTCACTTTCAGGGTTATTACTTATTGTTTCTATTATTTATTTATCATTCCAAATATTACCTTACTAACGTTTATCTTATCTCTATATTAATAATTGTGATTGTTATAGAAGTTTATGTGCTCATTTATTTGTCTGTTTAGGGTGTGGATCCCTGCATGATCGAGCCGGTAGCAATTTATTAATTTATTGTTGTTCATTGTTCGGAGAATGTCTCTCCTTTCTCTCTGTTTTTCCATAATCTTCTCTGCTTAAGACACTCATAAACTCACTAAAAGCCCTCCTCACTACTCTTAACATTTGTTCAATTTAGGAGCTCTCTTTAGGCCTAAGATGCTTCGTGAATTACTTTTTTCTTACCAAGGGAAAAACATGACGAGCTACTTCTAGTCTTTGGATTTATTGTGAATATGGGCCCAGATTTTTAGGTCAAGCTCACACATTCCAGGTTATTCCTTGTGTTTATATGTATAATTTTGTTATGATTTGGGGTTGTTTGGTTTTTGGTTTCGGGTTTTTCCTTATATGTTTCTCACATTTTAGGTTTTGAATCGTTCTTCTGTTTATTATTTTCCTGGTTTAGTTTCATGTTTTTCTAGTTAGATTTCAATTTGCTTTATCCTTGAAGTTCTGTATTGCTCCTGTCACGTTGTGTTCTGTCTGTCAGTTAACTTTATTCGGTTCACCTGCACCAAGCTAATCTGTCTCCTTGCTCCACCTGGTTCACGCTCCATAAATACACACCTGTTCAGTTACTCATCGCGGAAACACTTCAGATCATGTCACATGTGTTTTGGATCATGCCATGCTTGTCTCAACCGGCCTGTTAATTGTTTTGGTTCCTGCCTCCTCCTGTGAGTGAGTTTTTGTTTTTTGTTCATTAAATCTTTTTCATCGTCATGCTGCCTGCTTGTCTGTCCTACGCTGCACTAACCCTGAAAAATTTTGCGATTCTGTCAGCATTACCCAACTGGGGCCATAATTTCTTAGCATTTAGTCAAGATCTGAAAAGTAGTCTGGACTTTGAAAAAGGCTGTATATAGGCACTGGCATTACAGGAAACTGTAAAATAGGAAATTTGTTTATACATACCATCACGCAGAGCTGTTTTACAGCCTGCCATCAGTGTGATTTGGCCAAACAGCAGGTTGTGTTTTGGACTGCTTGCTCTCTAGCTGGAGGGAGACAAATGATCCCACACAAACACGAACACACATAAGGAACTTTATCAATGCCCGTGGGTTGGGAGTTGCAACTGACATCTGCTAGGCCTGCATCTGTGTTTGTAATTGTCTTTATGTAATTTACTTTTCTCCCCTCCATAAATGTGTGCCTCTGGTGTTGTGTAAAGCTTTCTATTTTATAAATTCAACACCTCTATTCAGCGTTGAGATGTGTCTTAAACATATTGTATAACTTTTCAAGCAAACTATGTTGTTGGGCTTTGTGCAGTGTTATTTTCTATTCAGTCAAAGCAGTAAACGGGTACATTTAACCTAAAACATATTGCAAAGTCTATAACAAGATAGGTGTTGCAGCAACTAACAGAATTGTAACTCAAGAGTCCTTAAGAAAATACGATCATACACATCATTGTAAACAACTGCCTATGTCAGTTCCACTGAGTACTGCTATTAACCCTATTTTTTGATTCTGATGTGTTGAAGCAGAGAGACATGTCAAATCGCCATGAGACCAACACTGGAGACCTGAGACTCTGATCAAGGTAAAAATTTACAGGGTTTACATAGGCAACATTGAAAATGCTTATTTCCATGTGGTGTTTCCAAGACCATAAAAGTTCTTACATTTCTATTAAAGTGATTGAAAGAGCTTGAAACTAAAACTGAAGTGGTTTTGTGTTTCTATCTAGACCTGCCAGCTTGTACAGATTTTGATATGTTATTATTGTTCAGTTTAAATCATGTTTATGTCTGAAGTTCTACTATAGTTAAGATGATTCTTATGATTGTTTTTTAGTGTTAAAAAGTGTTTGTGGAAGGTTAAAGAATGCGGTCTGGAGTGGATCACTCCCTGGACATGACAAGCTTATCCCATATGTGGGAATGACTACACTTTTAGGTTGAAATCTCTTTAAGAATTGGCTGAACCAATTCCCGCTTTTTGCTTGTAGGAATGTGAGCCGTAAATAAACGGCTGGTGCAAGGATTTTCCCTTTGTGAGAAGGAACTATATATATATAAAGAAATACGCAAGCAGGTAAGCTTGCCGTTAGCGCTTAATGAGTACACGAGCCGGTATGCTCAGCGTTTTGAAGAGGCCTGATAATAAACAGGGGGTGTGTGTTATGAATGCAGAATCACATGATTCACTCAGTGAGACAACCTGAAACCTAGCTGATGCTAACATAAAGTTGTTGACAGCTGAGGTGTATCGTGGGGAATTCTGATTTGGATATTAGGTGCCATCAAATCTCAGTCTAAAACCCCTGCAATCTCGGAGAGTAGAACTCAATGCAGAAAACCGGATCAAAACTAGGTGTTTGATCTAGAAGCCTGTTTTCTGGGAGATGTTTGGGGCCCGTTGAGGAATTCTGTTTTGATTTGATGGTAGGCTACAAAAAATATATAAAAACTATACCCCTGTTATATAAATATAAATATATATAAAAAAAGAGCAGAGTCCGGATAATAATAATAAACTAGAGTAAATAGTATAAAAGTATATATAATAAAGCATAAAGAATCAAATAAATAGCGCTAATATAAATTAATACAAGTAGAACTCAGTTCTTAACAATAGTTTTGAATAAAAAAAAAAAACAACTCTTAAAGTGGGAAACTGCGTTCAGAAGCAGCCCCCGTTAGAAGGAGAGTTTAGACAGAGAGCAGATTATACCATTATTAACCAGACTAAACAGAAAATAGGGGAGCCAATCATTGAGTATAGAATGAGAATGGACGAAGTGTTTAAAAGGAATAGTGGACTGCAACACGATAATGCTGATGACAGTCCCTATCAACAGCAGTTAAAAAATGCCCTCCAGGCAAATGCTTTTACCTGAGATTCGTAACTGGGTCACAACATAATATTGATCTACACACCTGCTCGGTTAACAGTTGCCAGAACTGGGCAATGCATGGAAAAGGTGGTCAGTAGAAAGAAAAAACAACCCCCTACTGATACCTTCTATGCTGAAGATGACATTTTTATGCAGGACCAGTAAAGAGGGGGGGGTTAGAATGAGAGGAATTTTCAGAAAAAGAGGAGGCCCTTAGGGGGCGTGGATGGAGGCAAGTGAGGGGGGGAGATGACGGAAGAGATGATGCATGCTGGGCTTGTGGACAGCATGGTCATTGGGGCTAAAAAACGTCCAAAGGGAACCCAGTAACTATGACTAGATGATAGAGGGGACACTATAGATAATACTCATGATGAAGGTGAAGAAATGATTGACATTGCAGCAGCATACATGGATAAGCTGAGATCCTATCCAAGTGCAACAGTATATGTCAGTCTACATGAGATACTAATAACTTCACCTACTGGGATGTTTAAAGATCTGATTGAATATGTGAAACAAACTGACTAATATAATAATGAAAGTTTTTCAACAGGTAATGCTCATCTAGGAGGAAGACAGTGGGATGCAGTGTTCTAGGAAATGCAGCTCTTTTATTAACAATAAATTTTTCTCCGATAGGTGGAAGCTGGAGAAATAACATCACACTGTGGAAGTTTTGCTGACTAAACATAGGCTGGATCTATGAAACCTTATGTGCACAGACCAAATGACCAAACCACCCAAGACCAAAAGACTAAGGTTCTGACTGACTTATAAACCTCACTGACTTGACAATGATAACCTGACACTTCTCCAAACTGGACGGACCAAACGGACAACATCACTTTAAGGTGGACCCCACTAACACCACCTTATTGATCCTTGGTGGATAAAAAAAAGAATTGAAGCATTCAAAACAGACCTAGTGGAAACAAAAAGAAAACAATGTGTATTTTAAGAATATAAAAATAAAAATAAAATTATATTGGATTTTTTGCAAATGAAATTGCTCTGATAGAGAAGTAAGTAAGAAAGTAAAATGTATTTGTATAGCACATTTCAGCGGCAGGGCAATTCAGAGTGCTTTACATTATAAAAACACAAAATCCTAAAAACCATTAAGCGGATATTCATGACAGCCATGGGGGAAAAGTAGTCAGTGTGTGAATGTGTGTGAATGGGAATAACTGATTTCATTATAGAGCGTCTTTGAGGGACCTTAAAAGCGCTAAGAAAGGTCTGATTTTCTGATGATCACTGCCAAACTTTTATCTCAATAAGGTTTCCAGAATTTTTCAAAAATCATGTAAAGATAGCAATAGTTCTACCTGTACTGATAAACATAAGACAGCTCATAGACCTGTCTTCAATTTTTCGCAATTCTTTTACAAACAGAGTAATCAAACTTTTATGTGGCCATTGTCTGTCGATTTTGTCTGTCTGTTTTTGTGAAATGAATGTCTGTTTCATGTTATGTAAAAATTAGGGTATATGTATATGATGATAATTAAAGATTACAAGAGTCTGATCCTCAACAGTACCATAATATTAGGTCAGTTCTTTATGGTAAAACAAAAGGATTTTAACAGATGTTTGGACTTTTTCCAGTCAGGCTCAGAATGATCAAATTAGACTCAAACTTAACACAAGATGAAATGTACCTTAACAGAATTACTGGACTGGAATGAAATGGAAAAACTTGAGTTAATTGAAACAAACTTTAGTTACTTGAAATAAATACAAAGTGTAATTAAGGGAAGTTCTATAGCTGACTGAAACTGTACGGTGTGTTTATAAAACTGGGTAAGACAAACTAAGATTATAAGACATAACATGCCCTTCATTTTTGTGTTCATCAATTTTATTAAGCCTTCTAAACTGATGAGGAGTGAGGTTTTTTTTTAAGAACTAATGAAACCTAAAGTAAACCAATCATTATTAAAATAATAGCAACTCACAGAAATAGTGACCTCATTCTTAAATATAATGAGGACATACTGCATTTAATAAAAAAAAAAGCTAGATTAGAATAGATTACTCAGAGCTGTTATAATCTTGCTGATGAATACCAAAAAAAAAAAATTGTTATCGGACCAGATGATTAAAAGAGAGCAACGTCATCATGGCCAAACAGAAACGTTTGTAGTAAAGATCCAATTACCCTATCTATCATGACACCATACAGGTTTTATTAACATATTGGATGGCACATATTATGTATGGAAAGAAATAAAAAAAAGGTATAATTGGTATTACAATGGAAAAATGCAGAGTTATTACTGAAATTATTAGATACTGTGCTGTTACCAGCTAAATTAGCTGAGTGTACATGTGAAGGGATTACTAGATGCCCTGAAGGAAAGCCTATGTTACCTAAATCAATGTTCCACTAGGTTGCATATGTGAGCCATGTGCAGAGCCATGTCTCAACAGGGGGGATGATTGGCCTAGTGAACAAACAATTCACTACATATGGATTTAATACTAAAAACTTACAAAAAAAATTTTTGCATCTTGTTTGACATGTCTGAAACATAACCCCCAAGGAAATCTGCATCCCAGAGCAGGAAAGCTTCCACACTCGCCTTATCCATTCCATACCATCCACATCGACTTTATTGAATTAAATTTGGTAGGACAGTATAAATACTGCTTAGTAATAATAGATACATTTTCAAAGTGGGTGGAAATCTTTCCCTGCAAAGGACCAGGTGCTATAAAGGTGGCAAAAGCGCTTTTTAAACATATAATACCCACATTTGGAATTCCCAGAAGGATTTATAGTGATAATGGAACACATTTTAACAAAGCCATACAAGAACTTGGTAAATGTTTTAAGATTGACCTGAAAACACATTGTAGCTACCACCCCAGAGTGCAGGGTTGATGAAAAAAGGACAGTTAAAAGTAAGTTGGGGAAGACAATGGAAGAAAAAAAAAGAAATTGGGTTGAATGTTTATATATTATAAAACTTAATATGAGGATAACCTCATCAGCTCAGGATGGACTAAAAACCTTTTTGAAATAATACATGGCAGACCCCCTTTTTAAATCCCTGATCTACAAAAAGACCTAAAAGATCCACAAAAAAGAGAAACGTTAGAAAATTTACAGTCTAGAGACATACAAAACTGTTAATAAGCTGCCAAATGTGTTCTGAAAACCCTACAGTTCCTGGTGACGTGAAAAAAAAGGGATTGGGTGCTAATTAAGACCATTAAGAAGAAAACGTGTTCTGATCCAATGTGGGAGGGTCCATCCCAAGTGTTATTGACAACTCCTACCGCTGTGAAAATCCAAGAGGGGGCTACTTATACAAAGCACACTGTAAAGAGGTGAGCCTGTCAGTCTTTCCACCCACAGGCTGGGAGGTGTTAAAGTCTGACTACAAAGGGGTTGTCGTCATCTAGTGGAGGCTATGTCTCAACGTCAGTGAAGAAACCAACGATCCTACCTTGCCGTTAAGGGAGAGAGAGAGACTTACAGGTAAATCCAAAGGAAAGATGTTGTTGAAACATTTAGTTTTGTGCATCACATGTGCCCTGATTTTGTTAATAATATGCTAGAAATTTCCACAATCTCATAATCTCCAGAAATTAAAAAGGTGGATAAATGAAGATTTCCATGGAATGTTTATACAAGATATAAATTACTTGTATGAGACTAACAGCTGGTACCAATAGCAAAAAACTGTAACAAGTCCAGGAACATTTTTGGTTGTTAAGTATGTGCTAAACTTCACATCTCTTCCAACCAGCCCAGGTTGACAGCTAGACCAGTACCAGTGCCAAGAGATGAGTGTTTTATCAGAAAAAGCGTTTTTGGGCGTACCAGTTTTCCACGTGGTATGGGTAATGCAACTTTTACAACTGTGATGTTACAGGTTTTTAAACAGTTTAATGTTAAACCCCTGTGTCCCAACTATGTGGAGCTTCTTGCTGATTCCCATTTTTTTTCCATTGTGTCGTAGGCACCGGTTCCATCCAATGGGGACTATTCCAATGCGCATGTGTAAAAAGACTTACTATTATTCTTTCCCCAAGCTGGACCAGGGGGGAAAAAGGTCCATGATCTAAAGGACCTATGCAATAGATGGGTTTCACTGGATGGTGGAAATACCATTTTTTGCAGTTGCCTCCAAGTTTGGAGTGGTGTTTTTGCACCTGTTTATGTCACTGATCACACTTATGTCATTTCAGTTAACCCTTTCCCTTTAAAAAGGGGGTAAGAGGGACTCATCCAGGGGGAAGCCACATGACAGTGTTGGGGGATCAGATGTTCCTGAGGAATTCAAGCATAGATCAACAGGAAAAAAGATTTTGCTAAGTTATTCCCCGGTTGGGAGTAGGAAAGAGCATGCTTAGATTAGAAACTAATTTTATCGACTGGGACTGTTTTTAATGCAACCCCAAAAGCTCTTACAGGACTGTCCACAAAAGTCACAGCTCTCCGAACCGTGGTGTTGCAGAACAGGATGGCGTGGACCTGCTGACGGCTTAGGTTGGGGGGAGTTTTGCGCTCTTCTGAACGAGACCTGCGAAACCTGCATCCCCTGATGAGACCAAGGCGAAGATGGGCACAGAGTGAGCGATGCTATACGCCAATTAAATTAAATGAAAAGGGGTATGCAGCAGGATGTCCCTCCGGCGAGGAAGCTTTTTTCGTGGCTTACTCAGACCGTGGTGGCAATGTTTTTTGAAATTCATGACACCTTTCATCGCTGTGTTATTGTTGTTCTGCCTTTTTACTCTGTGCATTGTTCCCTGTATCAGAGCAATGATATTAAGGATGGTTGGAGGAATTATTGATACAATGTTGTCCCAGGATTAATTCAATTCAGTTTTATTTATATACCGCCAATTCACAACACATGTTGTCTCAAGGCACTTCACAAAAGTCAGGTACATACATTCCAATTAATCCTAATCATTGAACAGTGCAGTCAGAGTTATTTATTCAAATTGGATAAAAAGTTTTTCTGTCTAAGGAAACCCAGCAGATTGCATCCAGTCAGTGACTTGCAGCATTCCCTCCTCCCTGATGAGCATGTAGAGACACCAGATTACCAGCTTCTGGAGAAGAACCAAGACTATGATAACATCATGGAGGAGAAGTCACTAAACTTAACAATAGTTTAATGTTTTAATGAAGTATATGCATAAAGCTTTTTGGAAGTGTATACATGGATGTGATATTAAACCAACCAATAATAAACAGGAGGGAATTGATGGAAAAATGTATATAAGTTATCATTGTTCAGTTTAAATCATGTTTATGTCTGAAGTTAAGATGATTCTTATGATTGTTTTTTAGTTTGAAAAAGTGTTTGTGGAAGGTTAAGGAATCCGGCCTGGAGTGGATCACTCCCTGGACATGACAAGCTTATCCCATATATGGAAATGACTTCACTTTTAGGTTGAAATCTCTGTAAGAATTGGCTGAACCAATTCTTGATTTTTGCTTGTAGGAATGTGAGTTGTAAATAAAAGGCTGGTGCAAGGATTTTCCCTTTGTGAGAAGGAAGTCGCTGTTCTGGCAGAGGACTGTCTCACCCTTGCAAGTCAAACTTACTTGGTTCACTTGTGTCTTATTTTACACTTGTCTGTGTTAATCAGCTATCTAACTGTAACAGAAAAAGTAAGTTTATTTGGCTGCCCATCATACTGGTGTTCTGTTAAGGGAAGAGCCCTGTTGCACAAATGCATGGTACAAAGGGTTTGATTTTACAGGAGGCTGTTCAGACGTTTAGCATATCTATGCAGTACCAGACTATAATTTGGACACAATGGCCTTTTCAATGTTTTGTAGACTTGTGTGTATTTACAGTTTAGTTGTTATTGCAGCCTGTCCTACAGGAACCTCTTGGATATGCATCTTACAGCATAAGGATTAAGCATTTTTGATCCTATGCTAGAACAGCTGTATAGGCTACAATATACAAATTGATATCAGAATCAAAAGATAAAACAAGTTCTGTATGATAATTTTGGCTAATGCTAAAAATATTGCAGAGGATTTCTCAAAACCATGTTATCCAAAATAAGAATAGACATAATTTATTATGCCCTATAATTGAACATATGACTACAACACAAAACCAGGACTGTCATGTTTTGAGAGTTATGCAAACCCAAATTGCAACCAGACCAAGGCAGACACGTGCTGATGATATCTTTTAATAATGAAACTGAAGACCAATAAAGGAGGAAACACCAGGGACACAAACAGGAGAATCCAGTGAAGAGGGAACAGGAATCAGAATCTTAAATCAAGCAGAGATTCAATGAACTACATGAACAATCAATGGAATACAGAGCAGCTGAGGGGGAAACTAGGCAGGGAATGGAGGAAATGGGCACAGAAAGTATCAAGATACAAACATAAGTGAGAACAAAAACAGAAACAGCTGCAGAACATGACAAATACAAGTCAAACGAAATCAGTCTGAGCAGTGACATCAAGTAGCAATCCATTGTATAAAATGAGCAAGTGAAATTATCATCTACTGCATTTATAGTATCCAAATATATATCTAATAAAAATAAGCCTATATGCAATTTATTGCTACTATTTGGAACTGGAAAATCCTAAAAGCATACCTGGGAAATGCATCAAATGCACTCGGATTCTACTTTGTGGCAGCTGAAGGGCCCCGAAAAATATAGCATTTAGGTGAACTGCTATTAAAGTTCTAAGAGAAACATGTTTATTCAGGGTAATGTTGTTAATAACCATTAGCTTGACTTCTCCATCAGAAGTCATCCCAGATTCTCCAGCCTGAATTTGCTCACATATTGCTAGTCTTATGCAGGTAAGAAACTCAATACTTGTAACTGCTCTACAGAAACCAGTTTCTGAATGCCAGAACAATTTGTCAGATTTTGGTTTCGCTGTTGTCCAGATTTAGAAAGTTAATCTCCATCCACATTTGAACATTTCCTAGAGAGGTTTGTAAGGCTAACAATGTGACTGTTCGTTTAATATTATCATCAGCAAGCTAGGTAAGGAGTACTTACATAGTTAAACAGAAAAACAACTTTCTGACATGATTGGAGCAATTTAAGGACTGGGCCTTTGACACCAACATGGGACTTCAAATAAGAAACCGAATCAACTATATGTAGAACTGTGGATAGATTCAACAGAACCAGGACAACAGATTTACTAAAATAAACTGGCAAAAGAAAATTATTAAAAACTCTCAAAGAAGTTGGGGCCCAAAGCCCTTTATAATTACAATTAGTAAATTCTCATTAATAATTATAATTATTAACCAAAAACCATGTCACTGTGTAATCAACCGCTTCACCGAAGGTGGGGGATCTTTGACCTTATTTTGACAGATAAATCACTCTTGCACAAAATAAACACAAACGCTTCTCTTAATTATATATATATGAAGGTTTATTGAAGCCATATAATTCTGATACACCGCCATTCTGGTGCAAAAACCTTCACCTAACTAACAAGCACTATTCTACATAAAGGGGATAAAAATGACTACCTAACAATAATAATAAAAGAAGTCTATGAAGATCAAACCAGTAGTTTTATGGACAAAATGTGCAATTTGGGTTAACCTGGAAAGAGAAGCCCTCCTGGTGTGCTGATGTCTCGATTGCAGTGATCAGCTTAAAGACGGTGCGCTGTGCCCTTAGCCACTAGCAGCTGATTGCCCCAAATCTCGAACAAAGAGTCATAAAACTCTGAGGCGGGAACTCAGTGGAAAGCTTCAGCAATAAAACCGGAACAAAGGAGTGGTCAGGCGAGGCCCAGACGGCAGTTGCTTTGAATGGAAAACCTTTAAAAGTCCAACTTCTAACTCACGGCTGATTTGGGATCAGCCGGACAAAAACATGAACACGCATCTTGCACAGCACATCAAACACTCAGCATAAAACACTGCAATCAGTATTGCATGCAACAAGTTGATATCTTGGATTAACTACTGGTGATTCTAAATCACCTTAACTATGCCTCACCCTGCGCAGACTTCTAAATGCTCCTATCCAATTTAATATCAAAAAGAACAAAATTACTTTGACATTGATTTCTTCTCTACACCAGTTGAGGATGGGTCAGGTCTGAAGAAAAACAAGTGGGGTGGGATCACGTGTCCGTGATCAACTAAAAAAACAGTAAACTTCTCATCCATCCAAGAGGGGAAAATATGAAGAACCGTTTAGTCGACTGAATCAACAAGGAGGAAAACTCATCTCCTTGGAAATAAAACCTCCTGTATCAGACAGATTTCCAGCTTTCAAGCTCTTCCAGGAATGGCCGTGTGGAGGAAAAAAGTTTGCCTGCGAGCTTTTGTCTCTCCAGATATACGCCTCCGATGCGTCGTCCCGTGAGACACGCTGGAAATGGCAACGAAAGTTTATTTTCCGCGGGTTTTATAATCCCGGGTGACGTCAGAGCTGCAACGTCTGTTGAACTGCGCATGTCGAACTGCCCGACCAAAATGGATGACCCCAACAGTTGTTATGCTCCACTAATCTGGAACAAATTTCCAGAAAGCTGCAAAAATGCAGAATCCATGAGTTCTTTTAAATCCAAGTTAAAACCCATTTTTTAAGATTGATTGTTCTATTTAAACAAACAACATATCGGTAAAAGTTTCTATTGGGGGAAAGACTAATTAGGATTTTCTATAGGGAAGGATCGGATTAGGAACAGACAGCATAAAGGACCTCACTGTGTGCAGTGAGAAGCAGTTCACTGCAGAAGACCCCTCCGTGACGGACCGTGGCTGAGCTGGCCTCTCCTAACAATAGATTTCTTCATTCAGGCCCACTACTATTCCATCCAAAGTGGCACAAACAAGTGGAGGGTCTGGGTGGATGAAGACAACACCAGGCACTAGGTGTTTACATTAAAGGTGTCTTCATAGCAACAAACGACCTCTAACCAAGTTCCCCAGCACTCCTCATTGCCTCAGTATGAGCAAGTAAGGGGTCAGAGTTGATTCTGATCTCACAAGAGCTGCAATCACCTCCTAATCAATATGGGCCACTGTACTGATTTTTGGTTTCCTGCTTCATGAAACAGGACAGCTGATGTGAAATAGAAACAAATGGTATGATTGAAATAGATGGGAAGGCGTTGGAGGCGTGGTAAGGCGTATTCGTCACTTCCTTTGTTTTGCACTTGGTGGGATTGTTTGGTGTGTGAAGGCCCTTTTTTTTTTGGGATCTGATTTCTCTCTCCTTTTTGATATCTCTTACTTGTTTTTATAATACATAAGCCCCTTTTAAAACACATCTTTTTCTGTTGCTGTATTTAACGTTTGGGCGACTCTCCGTTTTTTACACGGTTTTTTTTCAGTAGGGGTAAAAGGGGTCGCTAGCTTTAGCGTTAGCTTTAGCTCCACCATGGCTACCCGTTTTCTGCTGTTTCTTTTCTGAGTCTCCCCCTTTCCTCCTCTTGGGCCTTCTGTGTCAGATGTTCAGTTACTCCTCTGCCTCCTTTAGTGATAATGGGAAACGTAAAAAAATTAGCATTTTTGTATTTTTTTGGAGGGCGAGGGTGTCGGATTTGGGGGCCCGGCTCCGCGCTTTTTGGAAAAACAGCAGATAGCCGAGGCCCCTTAGCCAGCGCGGAGCCACCGGGGGTAGCCCCCCCGTAGCAGGCCCTCCGGGGGACCCTTGCGCAGCCGGGATCTCAGGCCGGCTGGGGACGGTACGTAGGGAAAATAGTTTTTTAGATCTCCGGGCCCCACAGGTCACCCCCAAAAACCCGTCTTTTTTTTCTAATAATTTTTCCCCCCCGCTCAGCGACACACCCGCTGAGAAGCCAACTCTGGAAAAATTGGCAGCTCATAGTCCGGAAACGTGGCACTAGGGGAAAACCAGCGCCCCATAGTCAAATGTCCTGCCGGGGGGCCAGAACGGGCGACATAAAATCCTACCTAAAAACTGCTGGCTAAGGATAAGCGTTAAATACAGTAAGATTGTTATTCCCCGGTTTGGCGGTAATGACCCCGGTTACGTCAACCCGGAGGTCACTAAAGTTAGGGGTTGGCTTCGGGGGTTGTAAGTTTGCCAAACAATGCCCGGACTCCGTAATTTTCTCTGGTCCCCTCCCTGATCTGACCAGTGACGACATGTTTGGGCCCGCATGCTGTCATTAAAAACCGCTGGCTGTCTAGGTGGTGTCCAAAAAACGATGTGGGCTACATTGATAATTGGCGAAAAAATTTTTGGGGGAAAACCTGGTTTCCAAACCCCGGAGAGACGGCATCCATCCCACTTTGGATGGAGAAAGCTCTTTTTTCTAGGAATCTGGCCCCGAATTTTTTTAGTTCTCCAAACCCTCTGACACCCAGGGTTCAGCCAGGAAACAGGGTCGTAGTTTAACACTCCTCTCAGCTTCTGTACTGTTTCCCCCACCCATTACCCTATTAAGACAGTGCCCTCGCCCACGGCCAAAATTGAATAGATTAAAAAATAATCTAAAAAGAGGAAATCAGGAAAAATTTCCCCAAAAAAATAAAACACAACTCAGACTAAAAATAAAAAATAAAAAATTTAAAAAATGGGTTTACTGAACAAAAAGATTCTCTTTTTCAAAGACTTTGCTAGTTAGTGACCTGATTTGGGAACAATCAGATTGATTTTTTTTTGCCTCACAGAAACCTGGCTGCAGCAAGAGGATTATTTTACTATAAATGAGTCAACTCCTAAAAATTATTTAAAATTTTTTCACATTCCCCTCGAAAAAAGGGGGCGGGGGGAGGGAAGTAGCAACCCATTTTTCAGCCCGATTTATTGACTAGCCCCAACCAATCAATAGCTACAAACCTCTTTTGAATATTTAATCCTTTTCAGTTTTCCTCATCCAAAATTTGGGAAAGCACTAAAACCACTTCTGTTTGTTGTTTTTGTAACCGTCCACCAGGCCTTAACCTCTTTTTATAGATCCATTTTTAGACCTTTTATCTGATTTAGTGTTAAATACGAAAAAGTTTTTATATTTGGGGGGTATTTTAACATTCATTTTGACACGGGGGAAAGGGATAGCTTAAAAATTATAGCCTTTTAAATGGTATCTTAGACTCAATTGGCTTTACTCAAAACATTAACAAACCTACCCACGTTTGCTTCATTCTCTGGACCTTTTGTGCTGACATATGGCCTTGAGTGTACAGACATTACAAATTTCTACACAACCCTGTCCCTGCCCGACCATTTTTTAATAAAACCCTTTGAGTTTAAATTTAACCGAGTACTCCACACCCCAAAAAAAATTTCAATTTTGTAGATCATTATCAGACGATGCTGTAACAACCTTTTTAAAAATCTGTTTTCCCCTTTTAATTTTCTCATTATCACAGAAAAAAAAAAGAGTGGAGGGCAATAATTTTTTTGTTTCTTCTCCTTCAACAAATTGATTCTCTTGTTCCGGGGTGTTACTTCATCATTTTCTGTCATTAGACAATGCAGCCCCCTTGAAAAAAAAGGAAAATTTTTCATAGGAGGCAGGCTCCCTGGTTTTAATTCCGAGCTGCGTACTTTAAAAGCACAATGTTAGAAAATTGGAGCGAAAAATGGCGCTCTAACCCCCTAGAGGATTCCTACTTAATCTGGAAAAATAGCCCAGTTGTATAAAAAAGACACTTCACCAAGCTAAAAACAGCTTATTTCTCATCCTTAATAGAAGAGAACCAAGAATAAATCCTAGGTTTCTCTTTGTTACAGTTGCTAAAATTACACAAGGGCTAGCTCTGTTTTAGGGCCTCCCATTCCCTTAGCTCTCAGCAGTCATGGTTTTATGGGATTCTTTTCCCCCAAAAAATTGATTCTATTAAAAGAAAATCTTTGACAATCTCCCAGAGATGATTACTTCATCCTCAACAAGTGAGACAACATTGGAAAAACTGTAGAACCTGATCTGTGTTTGGACTGTTTTGATCCTGTGGGAGCTTCCTGATTTTATCAGAAATATTAGCCTTTATCTAAACCTTCAACTTGTATGTTAGACCCAAACCCAAACCCAAATTTTTAAGGAAGTGTTCCCTTTTTACCCCCGCCCCATTTTAGATATGATTAATTTCCTTTTTTAAAATGGGTATGTACCACAAGCTTTTAAAGGTAGCTGTGATTAAAACCCTTTGCTTAAAAAAACCTTCGCTTGATCGAGATGACTTAATAAATTTACAGACCGAATCCCAATTTTTCCTTCTTATCTAAAATTTTTGGAAAATAGTTTCTAATCAAATGTGTGAGCATTTACACAGCAATGACCTGTTTGAAGAGTTTCCAGTCAGGGTTTCAGGGGCTCATCATAGCACTGAAAAAGCTCTGCTGAAAGTCACTAATGATATTCTTATTGCCTCAGATAATGGACTTGTGTCTGTACTGGTTTTTTAGATCTCAGTGCAGCATTTGATACAGTCGATCATAATATTTTCTTAAAAAGGGCTGGAATATGCTGTAGGGATCAGGGGGAACAGCCCCTAGGCTGGTTTTTAAATCTTATTTGTCTGACAGATTCCAAATTTGTTCATGTAAATGATAAAAACTCTTTAAACTCCAGGGTTTTAAATTTTGGGGGTACCACAGGGTTTCAGTACTTGGGGGGCCAATTCTCTTTACTATATATATGCTTCCAATAGGTAAAATTATCAGGCAGCATAGAATAAAATTTTTTTCACTGTTACGCTGATGACACTCAGCTTTACTTATCCATAAATCCTGATGAACCCAACCCTTTTAGATAGACTACAAACGTCTTGAAGACATAAAAAATTGGATGACTTTAAATTTTTTGCTTCTAAATTCAGACAAGACAGAAGTTGTCGTCTTTGGACCCGGAGTCCTTTAAAAAAGAAACTGCTTAGTCAATCACTTAACCTGGATGGCATTAAATTGACCTCCGATAATAAAGTAAAAAACCTTGGTGTTATTTTTTAAACCAGGACATGTCATTTTAAATCCCATATTAAACAGGGGTTTCCAGGATTTCCCTTTTTTCATCTCCCCGGGAACATTGCCAAAAATTAGAAATATCCTTTTCCGGGGGGAATGCTGAAAAAACTAGTCCATGCCCCATTTGTTACTTCAAAAGGCTGGACTATTGTAATCCTTACTATCAGGGTTTTTCCCAAAAAGCAGTTAAAAGCCCCTTCAGCTGATTCAAAATGCTGCAGGCAAGGTTTCTGATGAAAATTAAAAAGAGAGATCATATTTCCCCTACTTTAGCTTCCCTTCATTGGGGTCCCGTGTTAAATCCAAATAGAATTTTAAAATTCTCCTCCTCACATATAAAGCCCCTTAATGATTTTAGCTCCATCATACATCAGAGAGCTGATTGTTTTCCATATGTTCCTAACAGAGCACTTCGTTCTCAGACTGCAGGTTTTTATGGTGGTTCCTAAAGTCTCTAGAAGTAAAAGGGAGGCAAACCTTTAGTTATCAGGCCCCCTCTCCTGTTGGGAAACCAGCTCCCGTTTTAATCCGTGAGGCCGGGCAAACCTGTCTATTTTAAAAGGCTAGGCTTAAAAACTTTCCTTTTTGATAAAGCTTATAGTTAGAGTTGGCTTAGGTTATCCTGAGCTATCTCTGTAGTTTTATGCTGCTATAGGGTTTTTTTTGGGGGCTGCTGGAGGACATAATGACCACTTTCACCCTCTTCGCTACTTTCTCACACTACTCTTCAATTTTGTATTATTTTTTTGTTTTTTTTCAGCTTTTTTTAAAATTTTTTTCTTTTTCTTTCTCTCTTCCTAGAAGCTACACCTGGGCCTGACTCTGTGTCTACCTGTGACAACTGTCTGGAGAGGGGCATCGTCCGAGCTTCTGCCCGGAAAAAACTTGGTGCTCACCCTCTACCGGAATGATCCACTGGGGCCCTGTCTTTCAGTGTTTAAAAACCCCTTTCTCTCTCCTAGGACATAGCTACTGACGGAGCTTTACCTGTAACTAACTCTATGTGCTCTCTTTCAGACTCTAACCCCTTTAAAACTGGGCCTCAGAGTTTAATCTGTTTTTTTCTTTCTAGGTGAAACGACTAAAGGAGCTACATCCTTAAAATTTTTAACTTTCTTCCCATAGAAAGGACTCCTGGATCAGTGCTTCTTTGTTTTTTTGTGTCTCTGCTCTGTTCTCTCTAACCCCCATTTTGGTCGTGGCAGATGGCCGCTCACAATGAGCCTGGTTCTGCTAGAGGTTTTTTTCCCTGTTAAAAAGGGGGTTTTTCCTCTCCACTGTCACTACATGCATGCTCAGTATGAGGGATTGCTGCAAAGTCAACGCCAGTGACTGTCCACTGTCTCTACATGCTCATCCAGGAGGAGTGAATGCTGCAAGTCACTGACTGGATGCAATCTGCTGGGTTTCCCCTTAGATAGAAAAATTTTTTATCCAATTTGAATAAATAACAGAATCTGACTGCACTGTTCAATGATTTTGGATTAATTGTAATGCATGTACCTGACTTTTGTGAAGTGCCTTGAGACAACATGTGTTGTGAATTGGCGCTATATAAATAAACTGAATTGAATTGAATTGAATTGAAATCTAGTTTATTGACCATGAAGAGTGAGGGAATTATGGAGGATTTCAATAACTTGTCACTCTCCTGGGCAGCAAACTGGTAAAAAGAATAAGGCCCTTCAGGATGTCAGGAAATGTTTCTCTCACCATGGCTTCAGCAGATGCCTCTTCATCAGTCATTGCAGAACAATTTGGGAGTCAAGGGGGATTCTGTTCAGCAGCTACAGCATTGCCATGTCTAATGTAAAGAATGTGATTGCAAGATTTTATTAAAGTACTAAATACATGTTCTTGTTATGTTTTCATCCAATATACAGACACATTACAGTCACTATCAGCAAATATCTAAACAAAGAGGTCAATAAGATGAGTAATTGTCATTTGTTATTCTTTATTTAAAAACATTTAATATATACATTGACATCCTGTACATAAATGAACATATTTACACACACACACACACGTCATATACTGTATATAACTGAAGATATATACACACAGACACACACACCATATATATAAAAATGAACATATATACACACACACATCATATTTCTAAATGAACATATATACACATAATACAATTTTATGTACACATAATTAAATTAGTGTGAAAAAGTATCCAATTGTACTCCCTTATTTTGTTATGCCACTGTATTAAGGTGGTCTGGTTTACAGTGACAAGTTACAGGGTTGTGTCTTTCATAATAATGCCATTGTTCAAAATTAGCTGTCGAATTTTTTTGTAATCATTTAGAATTAGTGACCATCTTGAAAAAGTTGGACGTCCCATTTTTTTGGAGCTATTATAAATGTTGCACAACCTGAGAAATATCATTTCAGTAAGTCGGCTGCAATCTGGCAATTGAGCAGCAAAACCAGAAGAACCACCTTTTTGTGCTTTCAACTCCTGCATAAACAGCCTTCTTTTTGGGGGACCTAAATTGGCCAGTGAGCAGTCGTTCCTGATGCCAAGCACCATACAAAATCCGGTCCTTATCATGTTGCTCCAAGTTCTGCCAAAGACCCACAAGGTGTTGGCCTGCTGGTTGGTAAGAGTTAAGCCTTTTTCTTTTCATAGTTCCACCAAGTACTCCGCAAGCTCATCAACACGATCCATTCCTGCCCTACTGTGTTCACCAACGGCCTATGGGGAAATATTTCATTAAGTTTTAAGTATCTGAAAAAGCTAAAACATCAATAGTTTTCAAAGCGCACTGATATTTAACTTACAACGTGCTCAGAAGATGTAGTTTGCCCAAGTAAACCTGGTGAAAAAGTGGACCAGACCACTATGGAGGACGCAGGCTGGAGCCCAGGCAGGTGAGTGGACTGGACCACAGCGGAGGACCCAAGCTGAAGACCAGACGGGTGAGGGGAGTGTAAAGTAGAAGACTCACCACGCTCAGCAGGGGGTAGAGCAAGCTGAGATATAGGGTTTTGGTTAGGAAGCACTGAGATCATATTGGATGTATCCAGAAGTAAATGTGCAAGTGAGACCTCAATACTTTCTTCAAAGCCCTCATCAGCCTGTACTGGCTGTTGTATATCTATTTGCTCCAGCAATGCATCTGCCTCCTCAAAATCTGGTGCTATCTCCTGTAGTGGTTAATTTTTCTGCCTCAGCAGGTACTGCACTCCTATCAGTTCACCTGAAAATGCACAACCAATTTTGAATTACAAAAAAAAAACAGTAGAGAATTAAATACAGGACAATGATGTTTGTAACTTAAATTGTAAGTTGAACAGCATTAGGCACTTAACATGCCTCTACTAAACAAGCAAGATGTGCTGCATTCAGATGGGGTCCAGAAGAGGAACACCAGGCGATTCCTTCCCCTTGTCACTGATGAGCTTACAGCTGGATGGTTTGCTATTTTCCATGAGTGCTCCTCCTGCAGTGCAGCTCCAACTCTTCCTTCGTAATTTGCTGATTTAGTTGCTTCTCTGTCAGAGTTGTCCAGCCATGCCCTTTAAGCTGTGCCCTCTTTGCCTCTCTCAGTTTATTAACATCAGTAGCATCACACTCAAAAGTACAGGGGTTGGACAATGAAACTGAAACACCTGGTTTTAGATCACAATAATTTATTAGTATGGTGTAGGGCCTCCTTTTGCGGCCAATACAGCGTCAATTCGTCTTGGGAATGACATATACAAGTCCTGCACAGTGGTCAGAGGGATTTTAAGCCATTCTTCTTGCAGGATAGTGGCCAGGTCACTACATGATACTGGTGGAGGAAAACGTTTCCTGACTCGCTCCTCCAAAACACCCCAAAGTGGCTCAATAATATTTAGATCTGGTGACTGTGTAGGCCATGGGAGATATTCAACTTCACTTTCATGTTCATTAAACCAATCTTTCACCAGTATTGCTGTGTGTATTGGTGCATTGTCATCCTGATACACGGCACCGCCTTCAGGATACAATGTTTGAGCCATTGGATGCACATGGTCCTCAAGAATGGTTCGGTAGTCCTTGGCAGTGACGCGTCCATCTAGCACAAAGTATTGGGCCAAGGAATGCCATGATATGGCAGCCCAAACCATCACTGATCCACCCCCATGCTTCACTCTGGGCATGCAACAGTCTGGGTGGTAACCCCTTCTTTGGGCTTCTCCACACCGTAACTCTCCCGGGATGGGGGGAAAAAACAGTAAAGGTGGACTCATCAGAGAATAATACATGTATAATACATGTTTCAAAATTTTTCCCACAGCTCAAAAATTTGCGCTCCTTGCACCATTGAAACCGACGTTTGGGCATTGGCATGAGGGGCCCAAAAGGGTTTTTGGCTATAGCAGCCCGGCGGTGTATATTGACCCTGTGGAGCTCCCGACGGACATGTTCTGGTGGAAACAGGAGAGGTGAGGTGCACATTTAATTCTGCCGTGATTTGGGCAGCCGTGGTTTTATGTTTTTTGGATACAATCCGGGTTAGCATCCGAACATCCCTTTCAGACAGCTTCCTCTTGCGTCCACAGTTAATCCTGTTGGATGTGGTTCGTCCTTCTTGGTGGTATGCTGACATTACCCTGGATACCGTGGCTCTTGATACATAACAAAGACTTGCTGTCTTGGTGACAGATGCGCCAGCAAGACGTGCACCAACAATTTGTCCTCTTTTGAACTCTGGTATGTCACCCATAATGTTGTGTGCATTTCAATATTTTGAGCAAAACTGTGCTCTTACCCTGCTAATTGAACCTTCACACTCTGCTCTTACTGGTGCAAAATGCAATCAATGAAGACTGGCTACCAGGCTGGTCCAATTTAGCCATGAAACCTCCCACACTAAAATGACAGGTGTTTCAGTTTCATTGTCCACCCCCTGTACATGCCAACATAAGAGCCATTAAAGTAGGGTACACTCTTAAAACAGATGTGTCAAAAACAACACGTGATGTGTTCAATTTTAACACGTGCCGAATCAGCACACTGACAACACGTGTCATTTATGACACAACTAATGTGTTTGTCATTTTAACACAACTATTGTGTCATTGAAATCAACACAACTGTGTGTCAAAATGTGTTATTTTGACAGATATACGTATAAAATATGTTTTTATAGATAAGGTCAACTAAAAATGGGCATTTCCAAATGGGCATTTCCATTTGATGATATTAGAGATTTTATTTTATTACCGTTAAGTATGTTACAACAATAATGGTGGGGTAGCTCAAATAAAAAAAGTTGTGAAATAAATTCAAATCACAAAGTCAAGCAATCAAAATACCCATTTTTCTAAGGTATTAACACCAAACCTTTTAAAAATCCCTAACTGTATATATCATAAAATATGTTTTGTAACATTCAGTGAACATGTATGAAAAACATGGCAATAAAATTCATAAAATAAATAATGAAAAAGAATCCCTTCCCCTTCCAACAATAATCAGTTTTTCCAATTGCAATCAAATGGCAACATGTATTCACAGTCCAGTACAGTCATCAACCAAGGTACAATATTTTGTATTTTGGGGACACATACAACTCTCTGGTGCCAAAACTCCTCATAACATCTAAGGGATACACATCAACACTGTGAGACAGATAGATGGTAGTGGTTAAAGAAATGTCAGTTTCTAGAGCTAACCTCAAGTGGCTCAACAAGACATCTAATTTTTTCAGTGACCCCACACAAACCAGATAGGCGTTGGTCACACTTATTTTCTTGGAGATGATGGAGCTATGCTTCTAATGATACATTTGTTGTACCTGGTGTTTGAAAGCCAATGTCTTTGAAACATTTTTGAAGTTACACATAACTTGTGCAAGTCTTTTGAACGGATTGTGCTTTGCTTCAAATCACATGCACCAAAGTTTAGACAGAGGCCCAAAACGAACCATTATCCGTGGATAATGTATCATGAAATGATGTTTCAGTGTGAGATTTCTCTCATACAGCTGCTTGAAAAGAGTATTATGCTCTATTATCAATTTTAGAAACACAGCAAGCCCTTTGGTAACAACTGATGCAAAAATAATTCTGCAGATTTCATTTAATAAAACTAGTAATTTCCAGTTTTGACTCTTTCTGTTTACAAGATCTCCAAGTAAAAAAAAGCAAGGATAGTAAAAGGCACCACATTTGGGAAGCCGTCTGTTTTATAGGATTCTCATCAGCTTTCAAGTTCAATATGACACTTGGCTTGTTTTTGACATTTCCACTTCCATAGTTAAAACCTGAAATTCTGTAATTCAGTTCTTCCAATGTAATAAACATTTCCACATAAATGAAATGTTGCAGCATTAGTTTAACCTCTAGTGGAGCTACACCTTATAGAACATCATGCATGACATCAACATTTGAGTTTTCTGTGACATGAAAATACTATAGCTTATTCAAACAAGAGTCTTGTTTGACACCTGTTTTGCCTGGCTCATTTAGTCAACATGGTACTGGTCTTTTTTTTTTTTGTACGCAGCTCCACTTCGTCTTCATCATATATCACCTGTGCATCTGCTTTGTCAATCATGCAAAAGTGACATAATTTATTTGCAGAAAAACTTTCCAGATAACCACCAAGAGTATGCAGTACGAGGTTATCTGCTGTTAACAAGCAGACTGTACCATAATGCATGATATGTTTTGCACCTTTTTATTACACGTCATACCAACATCTTCAAGAGGTTTTAGGTCCTCCACAAGTGGCTGCAAATTTTTGTCAAATCCCCAATACCTCTCTGTCAACTGAGTTGAAACAAGAGCACAGATGAATATTGCAAGGTGAAATATGCAGCTGGTTGGCAAATTCCTTGTAGTAAAATACATAACTCCTAACTTATGTATTTTGTTTTGAAACAAAGGGGTTTGTTGTCTCCAGGTCATCAAAGTACAGTTGTATCTGCAAAGCATTGGGGACTTTTGAAACAATGGATGTGTAGAGAAATGTGAGCCATCACAATAGTCACGCAATTTATTGTCCGTGCTCTTGTTTTTCAAAAGGAAAAGGTTCTGCATTTCCTCATGTTCAAATAAAAACATAAAGGTTTCAGTTATCGATATGTACTGGCATGTGTTTGCGACTAAAACTTGTTTTATCTGACCTTTTTTTCTTGCTGTATCAGATCTGTGACCTAAAAATATTTCTTTTGGTTTGACAAGTGAGAACTTCTCCGTAAAATATCTGTTCATTTTATATTGTGTGTCAAGATCATCAAATGTGTGCTTGGCATCTTCAAACTCTTTTATCAAACCTTTAGTAGCATCACTGTCACTAGGTACCTGCAAACCTTTCAACAAGGTAGTAGTTGACTGCTACAAACTGTCTACAGTTCTATTAATCAGCTCTTTTGCACAGTTCACACTTTTCAGAACATCAGAAACAGTCACGTTTGAAGATGGATACATCTGGGCCACAAAAGACGCTGCACAATGGCTGAGGTCAACGCAATTTTCAGATTGTGGAGTTGCAACAATGACATCACTGACATTTGGTATGTTCAAATTATCAGAAATGTTATGAATTTGTTCCATACTGTTTGATGCCTTGTTTGGGTACAAGGGTTGGAGAACAGTGATATTTTTTGTATGCTTCACAAAATGTACTCCATGTAGATGCTTAGAAAACGAATTCAAGTTATAATATGTCCTTGGACAACTTTCTTGACCACATAAAGTTTTTATATTCTTTCCATCTGATAAGCAATGTATTTCAAGGAGGTGCCATATGAGGTTTTTCACCTCTTTGAAAGCAGTCCCTCCACATTTTGGACAACTGTTTTACTTGCAAGCTTTAAGTTGTTCAATCAGTTCCAGCACTTTTGCCTTTCTTTGTGTGGAGAACAGTAGATCGTAGATGTACTTAAAGAATGTAAAGACAGGGCAGAGTAATAGAGGTTAGGCAAGTTACAGACCCAGTAGAGTTTGAAAAGCGTGTCCACAGCACACGTGAGACCATCATCTAGAGGGATGGTGACTTTGTCATTCTGACACAAACAGGGGGCAGTAGATGTGTTAACAACACAAGCGTTGTGTAACAAGCCTCATCTGAAAGTGGAAAAAAAAGCAAGACTCAAATGTGTACTTTATGCTGTGTCCACTGTAAATACACATCATCCACAATTTTCTAAAAAACCCTCCTGTCAGTGGCTGGTATTATACATGAAAAGACTTGGCATTTCAACAGAATTCCCTTTTAAGAAATATGGGACATTTTTTTGTTTTGTTTTTTCAACAAAAGTGGTTTTGTAGACTTTTCTCCTTTTAAAATAATATGACCTCAATTATTCCTGAATTGTTCCCTAATTCCTGGTTTCACATAAATACCTTCGGTCATGTCTTCAATCCCTTTCAAAAGAGTACACAGTCTTGGTTCCATAGCAGCCATGGCTTTGAGTTTTGGTATGATGTTGGCCTCCCATTTACGAAGGAATAGGTCTGCCTTTACACCTGTGAGCCTTCCAAATTCTGAGTCCAGCTAAAACAAGGAAAAACAAAATACGGTTTTGGAAAACTAAAAGTAGAGCATTGTTGGTTCAGTAATAAACTTAAAGGAGGAAAAGAAGCAAATCTACGAGACTTGGCATGTCCAGAAACCGTGGATATTCACTCAATATTTCAGCGAGTGTGGGTGATTCCCTCGTCATCCAGGCTCTGCGCTGGGTAAATGTTTTCTCAATGCCTGAATTAATTGCTGAAAGGTTTTGGGAAGAGGGCCACAACCTTTTGATCAAAGTGACCCACTCATTTGTGGTGTTGTCATTTTCAGTTTCAGTAGCATTGAATGTGTGTGCCTCCCCTTTGGTCTGGTCGCTTTTCATTTCCTGTAGGGCCTTTGTTCTAGTTGCAGATTACGTCGAAGGTTGCGCAGTTTAGTCTCTAGGAACCCACTGTGAGATGCTGGATCATAGAAATTTTTTTTTTCAATCAGCTGAAAATGTTTCAGAAATTCAAATGACATATACAAGGAAAGACAACTGAATCTGTTATTTTTGGGCCCCAAAAGAAAAATTATGTGTTGTTTCACTTGTTTACTTACAAATCCCTCCCCTTGTCCAGCCACCTGGACACTCAGAGATGGGAAGGTGGCATGCTCTTTGCTAAGGCCAGCTTGTATCCATTAAGAGGATCACTGGGGGGAAAAAGACCAGTGATTCTCAGTCATTTACCCAATTTACTCATACGAAAGATGATCACAATTTTTTACATCACTTCACAAAGAGATTTGTAAAGTGAAAAAACAACTCCAAGGTTTTAGCAAAGAACAATACTTACAAACCGCACTTCTCAACTAGATCTCCAATGCACGTCTTCACAAGAAGCTTTCTTGACTGCATTGACAGGAAACCTGTGGTTTTGTACTCCTGAAGAATCTGTGGAGCTGTCTTCATGAGTAGTGACTGTAAGGGCTGACTGTCCTCTCCCCTATTAGTACGGGGCTGTGGATGATAAATAATAGTTATTGCTGCAGTATTTTAATATCTTCACAATAATCTTGAATCTAAAAGAAAAAGTTAATAAAGTTGGTGATTAAATTAGTAAACTTTTCAACTGAAGTCAGCCACTGTGCAGTGCCCTTTGCTGGTCGTGAGAGCTTCTTGGTGATTTAAACAAATTTTAAATATTTACATGGTCAACCAATAGTAGTTACACCTTAAATAGTTAATAAAATTTTGAGATGTACCTTCCTGGTGGAATCAAGTTTTAAGATGGATCCATAAGAGGAGGTGATATTAGCCTTAATATCTTCCAGCCTGTAAAGTATATTTTGGCTGTACACCACTGAAAACCACTTACAGTTAGGACGTGCCACAGGTTTGGGGGGCTCTTTAAAGGTTGGTGGCAACAGGCAACTTTTGCTGATAAAGGCAGCACACTCTTTGGTTTAACGCGCCACCCTTTTCAGTCACTCCTCACTGTGGTTCTCTTTCAACTGGCCAATAAGTGAGACAGGTCCATTCCCCAGACCTCGTTCCGGTAAGAGGAATATCACCCTGATGTCACAGGCATATCTGTAGTAAAAAACATAATAGTAATATCTGCATAAACATTTTACAAAAAAAAAAAACCCAAAAAAACATTAAATCACACAGAAGCAGCAACATACCGGCGGGTAAGAATGACTCTGAACTCAGAGCGATAGGCTATGTCCAGCTGCTCAAGAATTTCCCTATTCCAAGACAGGTAGCTCTGGCGGCACTTCAAGGATGTCAGTGTCTCTGTGACCAGGTCGTAAAAGCGGTCAATAACAAGCATCTGCCACACCCCCCTGTAAAGACCTCCACTGCTCAGAGGGTGCTTACAGGCTTGGTCAGTGCAAAGGAGCCAAACCTTCCACAAATGTAGAATAAAATTATGATTCAAACATAAAGGCAAGTAAAATGTTTAACTGCATTCACTCCTGAACTCTGGTCCTTCCCCGGCCGTTGTCGTTTCGGAGCTGGTATTGGAGGAGCAAGAAAAAAGGTCTTTACACTTTGAGGTTGTTGTGGAGAGATGTTGTCAAGAGTACCATCTGCTGGCACAGGTTCCTCACAAGAATGGACTGCTGTACTTGTACAAGCAGATGTTGCTTTAGTCTGCAAATACAATGTAAAAATAACACTGATAAAATTGGAATTTCTTAACATTTAAAATAATAATAATGATATATATTTTAGTGCTCACATGAGTTTTCCGCAAAACATTTATATTTGGTTTTGGACTCTCCACATGCTTGCCACCAAATCTGGACCTATCAAGCTTAAGAAATTTATCAATATGACAATTGTGACTTAAAACAGGACTTTAAAACAGACTCTAAAATAGGAGCAATCATATTTATCGAAGAAAGGGTGAGTTTTAACCTTTTTGCCAGAGTTTCAGGTGTTGTGTAACCTATGGGGTATTTGACTGGAACAGCAGTCTGGAGCTGAAATATGACACAAATACAGGTTATTGCCATTATGAATTGGTATTCACATAAATAACCCATTTCATGCAAATGATGTGACTAATTAAGAGGTGTTTTTTTTTATTAGTGATGAAGTTGGTTTAAACCTTATGACCTTCTTTTACCTGCTAAGCCTTTTCCTCTGCTGTGGAATAGACCTGTTGCCAGACCAGCCCAGAAATAAACAACAAATAGTCCAAGAATACATTATGGGAAAGAAATGCATCTTTACACTGTGTGCATACAGCATCAACTGTAGTTAAAAAAGGCCCAAATTTGGCTTACCTAGGGTAGTCAAATCATATGTATTCATTTGTAATCATATGTATTTCTTTGGATTATTTTCTAACATACCTTCTGATACAGAATATACCCCTTCTGTTGCCTTGGGGCAGGTCGGTTGCCTGGATCTGATGGCCAGACACCAGTGGAAGCAAAAGACCTCAATCTTGAGACCCACTCATTATCATCCATAGCCTTGTGGCTTTTGGAGTTTTGTTTAGACATTTTCGGTAATGACAGATAAGCAATTTTATTCATGTTGCATTTATATAAACTCATCACAACAAGTACCCAAAAGGATGGATTACAAAGACATGTATGCAACACAATATGCAACACCCATTCATACTAACACCCAGGGCAAATTCATTGGCCACTCTAAAGAAATACATTTTTAATCTTGATTTAAAGCAACTTAGGGTTTCGGCACTTTTACAGTTTTCTGGGGGTTTATTCCAGATTAGTGGAGCATAAGAACTAAAAGCTGCTTCTCCACGTTTGGTTCTGGTTCTGGGTATGCAGAGTAGATTTGAGCCAGAAGACCTGAGAGGTCTGGGTGGTTGATACACTGACAACAAGTCTGTAATGTATTTTGGTGTTAAGCCATTCAGTGATTTATAGACTAACAGAAGTATTTTAATGTCTATTCTCTGAGCTACAGGGAGCTAGTGTAGGGACTTTAGAACCGGGGTGATGTTCGTCACTTTCTTAGTTCTAGTGAGGACGCGGGCAGCAGGGTTCTGGATCAACTGCAGCTGTCTGATTGACTTTTTAGGCAGACCTGTGAAGACACCGTTACAGTAATCAATTCTACTAAAGATGAACGCATGAATTAGTTTTCAAGCTCCTGCTGAGACATTAGTCCTTTAATCCTGGAGATGTTCTTTAGGTGATAGAAGGCTGACCTTGTTATTGTCTTCATGTGCCTCTGAAGGTTTAGGTCTGAGTCCATCACTACACCCAGGTTTCGAGCCTGAGAAGGTCCATGGTTGAGGTGGAAGATAAAACATTTGAGGTGTGACAGAAAATCTTTGGATCAAAGGAGGGTGAGATGTCTGATTGGCTGTGAGCAGGAGAGGAGGATGATGACCTTGTTTCTGAACTGAACCTTTTGAAGAATGTGTTCAGTTCACTGGATCTGTCCAGACATCCATGGGTCCAACCGTCCTTCTGCTTAAGGCCTGTGAACTTTTTCATCCCTGACCCCATATCTTTGATATTGTTTTGCCGAAGCTTGTTAAGCTTTCTTATTAAGGAGGTCCTTCAGGTCACTGGTGATCCAGGGTTTGTTTTGTGGAAGCATCTCACAGTTGAGGTGGGGATGGTGTTATCCACACAGAAGTTTATATAGTTGGTTACACACTCAGTCATGGTATTGATGTCCTCTCCATGTGGCTGAAACAGCGCATCCCAGTCTGTAGCCTCAAAGCAACTTCACAGGGCTTCTTCAGCTTCCTGCGACCATCTTCTCACAGTTCTTTTTATTACAGGCTGCCTCTGAACAAAGGGCTTACATTCTGAGCAGAGAAAAATAAGACTGTGATCTGATTTGCCTAGAGGTGGTCTTGCTTTAGAGATGAATGAGTCCTTGACATTTGCATAAAACAAATCCAACGTTTTGTTTTCTCTGGTAGAGCAGCTGACAAACTGTTGAAACGTTGGAAGTGTAACAGAGAGTGAAGCATGGTCAAAATCACCAGATTGTCAGGATCTGCCATTTTGGGTTTTGTGTTTGTTTACTTTCTCAGTTAGGTGTTTCTATTCCTTTGGGTTTAGTAGTTATGTTTGTTTATTGCTTCTGTCATCCTGATAGTTTTGTTCTCTCCCCTGCCCCTTAGTTTTAGTAGTTCTTTCTCCCCTAGCCTATAGTTCCTCTTGTCCCTGGTTGGTCTAGTTAGTGTTCCTTCCAGATTTAGCCTTGTGTTTTATGTTAGGGTTTATTTTTTATAGGTTTCCTAAGGTTGGTTTTCCATTAGTTTAGCTTTCCCCATGCCCCTGTTTAGTTCTCCCTAGAATTACTATTCATGTTAGTTTATGTTTAGGTTTCTTTTCCCTAGAGTTGTCTCTAGTTTAGTTCAGTTCTCCCTTCCAGTCTCTGCATTTTCTAGCTCCCGTTTCCATATTACCTCAGTTCCCTGCAGCCTGGTCCACACCTGTTTCATGTTTCCTCTGATTACCTGCCTCTCTGTCTCATTGGTCCATAATCCACTTTCCTTAGCTTATAAGCTCTCTAGTTTTCATTGTTCCCCGCTGGTTACTCACGTTAACAACCCTAGTTGTCTTCCCGAGTTTCTCCTAGTGGTTTGTTTTCTGTTCGCCTCCTGAACTTGTGCTCTCGGATTACCAGTCTGTAAGTCTACCTTCAGTTTCATTATTAAAAACTTCATCTACTCACCATGCCGCCATGTTCTGCACTCCGGTCCTGCCTCCAAACCCACATCGTTGACACAGATACTGTCGGCAACAGCTAAAGAAGGAATGTAAACTGTTGCCAAAATAACAGTGGTAAACTCTCTGGGTATATAACATGGACGTAAACCTACTGCTAACAGTTAAATATTTGAACTGCAGAGATGACACTTCACAGTAACATGTTCTTGATTACACCATCTGTTCTACACAAGTACTGCTAGTCCACCGCCTTTGAATTCGCTGCTTCGCTTTAAATCTCTGTCTGCTCATATGGTCAGAAAGCCTGGCAGAAAGACGCTGGGGTCAGGGATATGATTCTGCAGCCATGTCTCAGTGAAACACATAATACTGCATTCCTGATACTCTGGCTGGGTCCTTTGTAGGGCTTGGAGTTTATCCAACTTGTTTCCCAACGATCTCACATTTCCCATTATGATCGATGGAAGAGATGATTTGAACTTCCTCCTTCTCTCTTATCTCTTTGCTCCTGCTCAACTCATCAGGGATTTGGGGTTGTAGTTGTAATTATTTGAGCTTTGAGATATTAATCAGCTGTTCCCGGTTGTAAGAAAACACCTTGTTGCTATGGTTATGCATTACAACAAACGTACAAAAGTGAAAGTGTATCAGCAAAAAGCCTTCTAGCTGCATAGCATCCAATATCAGAGGTTAATCTCACAAAAAATCTTTTTAATCCACCACATGAGGAATTTGAGTTCTTAAAAAGAATATATCAGAATGAAAAGTAACAGAGCTACACCAACATGCTGCCACCTGGAGGGGCGCAATGGCATCCTTTGCTACATTATACCAAACCCATTTGTTTAAAGTTGCCTATGATTGTTCTATTTTAACTATTAGTTAAAACATTATTAGTTTCAGTCTCTAGTCCAAGCATTCTTCACTTTTCAGTCCTGTAATAAATAGAACTAATACCTCCAATCAACACCATACATATATAATACTAATCTAAAAGTTATTTTATCTCATTTTATTTAATGATGACCTTAAGTGATACCCTTAAAAAAAATAAAACTGAATTCTAAATGTGTTTATACATAGTCACTCATAAGTTAGGGCTACGTAGAAAACTGAAGGTGCAACTGAGTTTCTTTTTATTGGTAAATGGTTGAAATTTACTATTGATTTATTAGAGATTAACTGTTTAAAAAAACATTTAAAAATCACCATGCATGTAAGTTTGCAAGTGCTAGAAATTGTAATGCATTTTAAATGTAGTGCATGTATGTGATTATTTTGGTTTGGTTAGGAAAACACAACAGAGCCTCTACTGTATGTAGGCAGAGGTCAAGGCAATCACAGGATTCATGCAACTAGAAAAAAATTATGTTATTTGATTTAAAGCCAAAATAGCTATATAACTTACTGCTTATAGTTTTCAACCTGTATCTATTTAAACACAGAAACTGACAATTGCAATAATGTTTTACTCTCAATACGTATACTACACTGCTCAAAAAAATTAAGGGAACACTTAAACAACACAATATAACTCCAAGTAAATCAAACTTCTGTGAAATCAAACTGTCCTCTTAGGAAGAAACACTGATTGACAATCAATTTCTCATGCTGTTGTGCAAATGGAATAGATAACAGGGGGAAATCTTTGCCGTTTAGCAAGACACACTCAATAAAGGAGTGGTTCTGCTGGTGGGGACCACAGACCACTTCTTAGTACCTTTGCTTTCTGGCTGATGTTTTGGTCACTTTTGAATGTTGGTGGTGCTTTCACACTCGTGGTAGCATGAGACGGACTCTACAACCCACACAAGTGGCTCAGGTAGTGCAGCTCATCCAGGATGGCACATCAATGCGAGCTGTGGCAAGAAGGTTTGCTGTGTCTGTCAGCGTAGTGTCCAGAGCCTGGATGTTTACCAGGAGACAGGCCCAGTACACCCCGGAGACGTGGAGGAGGCCGTAGGAGGGCAACAACCCAGCAGCAGGGCCGCTACCTCCGCCTTTGTGCAAGGAGGAACAGGAGGAGCACTGCCAGAGCCCTGAAAAATGACCCCCCGGGGCCCAAAATGTGCATGTGTCTGCAAAAACGGTTAGAAAACGTTCCATGAGGATGGTATGAGGGGCCCCCAACGTCCAAAGGGGGTTGTGCTCACACCCCACACCTAGGATGCCGGGGCATTTGCCAGAGAACACCAGGATTGGAAAATTCGCCACTGAGTACATGTGACAGAGTCTGGAGACCCGTGGAGAGCGATCTGCTGCCTGCAACACCCTTCAGCATGACGGTTTGGCAGTGGGTCAGTAATGATGGGGGGGGATTTTTTGGAGGGTTCGCAGGCCCTCCATGGCCCCCAGGGGTAGCCTGACTGCCATTGGGTCCTGAGATGAGATCTTCAGACCCTTGGGAGACCATCTGCGGGGCGGTTTGGCCGGGGGTTCCTCCTAATGCAGAACAATCCTAGACCCTTTTGGCTGGAGTGTGTCAGCAGTTCCTGAAAAGATTAAGACATTGAAGCTAGGACTGGCCCGCCCGTTCCCCAGACCTGAATTCCGATTGAGCACATTTAGGACATCAAGTCTCCTCCTCCCCAAACGTCATGTTGCACCACAGACTGTCCAGGAGTTGACGGATGCTTAGTCCATGTTTTGGGGGGAGATCCCCCAGGAGACCTTCTGCCGTTTTAAGGAAGCATGCCCCGGCGTTGTGGGGGCCCCTCAGGCATGTGGAGGACAAAAAATCGGAGCCTCATTTTGCTTTTTTAAGGGCATTACCAAAGTTGGATCAGCCTGTAGTGTGTTTTTCCACTTTAATATTGTGTGTGACTCCAAATCCAGGCCTCCACCGGTTAATACATTTGATTTCCATTGACGATTTTTTTGTGATTTTGTTGTCAGCACATTCAACTTTGTACAGAAGGAAGAATTCAATGAAAATATTTCATTCATTCAGGTCTAGGATGTGTTATTTGAATGTTTTTTTGAGCAGTGTATATTTTTATATGCACTTTATCTTTATCTTTAAGTTTAACCTTTTTCTAAAAGAATTAAAACAACAGCAAAATTGGCAGCTTATGGTTTAATTTTCATGAATTAGTTTAAAGGTTTAAATAAAACAGCTTAATGGTCATTAAGTGAACCATATTTTAGGTTTACAAAGGCCTTATTAGTAAGACGTCAAGCATCTGGTGTCTGTTTTCTGTAAGAAATGTCATTTAGGGGGTCTGTTTTTTTCAGTATGGGGTATAGAAAAGAAATGTCAAATATTTTAACATACAGTTAAATATAATATCAACTGAAACATTTTGATGGATGTCAAAACATTAAATACAATGAAAAGATAAAATGTACAAACTAAGCAGCTGTTAAACGCCAGATTTTTTAAAGGACTCTGGTTTGGCTTTAGATGATCTGTATTTAAAACAATAGTTGTAAAAGAAAGTACTATTTAAAAATGCTTTGGTTTTATTTTTGTTAAAGCATCATAGATAAAAGGTTGCTAGTGAAAGCAGAGACAACACAGGCCTAAACATTACTGTACTCATTGTTAAATTAAAACACACCGAAAATATTTGGGTAGAGAAAACACTAAATCCACCTATAAATGGCCCAAAACATGCTAGATGGTAAAATGCTAGTTTAATATCAGTAACCACTGTATCACTGTTAAGATGAAATATTTATATTTATGTATTAAGCCCTTACTATTTAGAGCTACAAAAAAGCAGGCAGACATACTTGAAAATAATTTGGTCCTATAAAACAGTAAGAAAAAGTGGAAATGAAAGAATGCAAACCCCAGGAATTTTGACATTATACGGCGACAAAACAAATTAATAAATTTGAATTAGGAGCTTCAGAATCATTCATTTAAATAGCAGTCATTTTCATTTAATTTGATTAAGGTGTTAAAACCAAAAATGCAGAAATATAAATATAAACTCATACTGGATCTGAATCTGACTATAAGATTAGATTGCACTGGACATACAATTTGTCTGGTACAGGCTTTAAAAAGGTATTGTTGTAAATCAGCTCTATATAAAAAGTTACATTCATTTGAATCCCCGATCATAACAGAAATATAAAATGAAATATTGTCATTATCTCAACAGTTATCTGCCATCAAATTCTATGAACATTATTAAATGTATAGTTTTTTGTAAAACTGTTATTTACTGTTTATTAAACACTACATTTCTTATCAATACAGTTATATAATCTCACATATTTAAGATTTTAAATGCTATTTTTTCAAGAAAACAAGAAGTCAAATATCTAATATCTATAAATCTAGTTGTATACATTTACTTTTATTAAATTTTCCTTTTATAATACATTTTGATTTGAATTCAATTAAAATTTTTGAATTTGAATTCAATTAAAGTTACAAAATTACAAAACTGTTTAAAATGCCTGTTTATTAACAGCTCCAATAATAATTTCAATAACAGACAAAAAAGGACATAATAATAATAATAATGATAGTATAAAAAACAAGAGTTATTATTATTACAAATTATTTTTCGAAATGCATGTATTATTAAATGGGTGCATGACTCCTCTTGCACCCAATACTTTTTATTTATTTAAATCTTGATCAAGAAGGAACATAGAACAAGATCAAGAATGAACATAGAGAAAAACAATAACTGGAATCAAAGACCACCTGTCCACTTGGAGGTGCTATGACATCACACATCACTTAGCCATGCACATTTGTCGCTCCCAGCCCTGGACACACATGGGCTACTAGATCCAATCAAATTCTGTATTTTCTCCTGTTTTTAATGTGTAGGGGGATGGGGAGCCTTGACTTGGCTTTGCGTCTGATCTTCATCTCCTCTGTTTCCTTAGCCAAAGAGAGGGGATGTTTTTTATTTTGTTTCATTTTGGTTTATTTGAGCGCAGTTATGGCCAGAATGTAGGATATAAGTTTACATAACCAGCTGTATGATGTATGAATGGAACATTTTTCGTTCACCTATTTGACTCCAGCCAGTCTGTAGTTTGATGCCTATTTTTCATACAATTCCTGCAACGACAGATGATTACTCTTGTGCATTTTTTAACAACACAGACATAAAATGTATCATTCAAAAACCTTTTAGACTCTTTTCTTATAATAAACCTTAGGACATGGGGAAATCTTAAACTAGCCTTATGCACGTCTTTACAAAAACAAACAAATAATTAACTGAATAAAATGAAGACAATAATTTTTTTAAACGTGTTCTGTCCAGCAGAGTAGGACTCAGAATTGTTGTCTGAGTGCCAAGAGGAAGCCCAACAGATTTACTTTCACAAGTGGAGCATTCTGGCTTTGCTATAATTCTCCGCTTGATATATATAAAAAAAAACTTTATGAGAAATTGCTTTGGGGTTATTTAAAATGCAATGGACATGGAGGTGGACACGAAAGAGAAAAAAAAAGAAAAAAAGAAAGGGAGAGAGGTGGGGCAAAAAGTAAAATGGAGAAGAGATTAGAATAGAGGAGAGAAAGAAGGGTAACACCCTAGAAGACTTGCTTCTCCACCTGCAGAAAGAGTGGAAGAAAGAGAGAAAGGAAAACATTATGGGGACAATCAACAAATGCATATATATCAACAACGTTACTGAAAAATACACGGTGGTAATTAATTCTCAGGTCTCTGGGTCCATGGTTGGACACACAAGGTCACACCACCCCCCTGCATAGCCCCCAACAGAGCAAGGGGGCCCAGGCCCTGCAAAGCAGCCATCGGGAGTGAGCCAGCACACACCCAATCACCCAGCCCTGGACACTGAGAACCACCAACACACCGGCGGGCAGAGACACAAGCCAATGGCTGAGAGTGTGGTGGGAGGGAAGCAGACCCCACATTTGATAGGGGGCCTAAAATAATCTAGGAGAGGGGGAAGCCCAACACCTAACCTGACAGAAAACCAGGCACACAGTCACCATCACACATTCCCACTCTCATCGAACACCCCACACACCCAACATAAAGACACACAAGAATGGAGCTCGTACACTCACTCACATATCCAATAAACAATAAACTCCCAGGTCCAGGTATCGATAGCCCAGATTGGCAAACAGCCCCCGGACCCAGGAGGTGGTCCCCTTCATTCATTCCAGGGTGGAGACATACAGATCACCTAAGACACCAGTCCAGACTAGGGCTGGCACCGCGCCAAACATAAAAACAACAAAAGAACAAAAAATTATTTGACTTAAAGTTCTTTTTTTGTTACATAGTGGAGAGAAGTTGAACTGGGTGCTACATTGCAATAGATTCCTGTGTCAGATGACACTAATTATTCTACTAATTATTCTACCCTCATTAAAAATGCAGGTAAAAACCCCTGATAAACTCAAGAACGATCCTCTTTAGCAGAGTCAACATTTCTGTTTGCTATTTAATTTATGGTACAAAGATGACCTAATGGAGTGAATCCTACATTTAGGTAGGGGAAACAAGGTTTGATTTTCCTTATCAAACTGACAAGTTTATTGGTAAGGACAGATGTAAGCATTTGTAAAAAAGTCTTGTTCCTACCTCCACTGCATGGAAAGATGAAGCATATGTTGCTTGTGGAAATAACTGTATTAAATATAAAACCTCTGCAAAAAGTTAGAAAGGAGCTGCATCTGTATAGGTGTACTTTCCTCTGGTGTACTTTCCATCATAATACAAATGCTTTTGTGTTAAAATATATATTATAAAAAGGCAGAAGAAGAATACAAATATGGTCATAAGAAGTATGTACTTCATACTTCATACTTCATGTACATGGTTGAAGTAGTTGAACTAATTAACTTGCACTGTCTAAATTCAAATAAATTGACAAAGCTCCAGAGGGCGTGAGAGGTCTTAATAGTTTTGGTAAACTCTAACACTGTTTGCATTTATGAGTATTTGAAGCATGTGAGCTGATTTATATCTCCTGTACCAGACCCTGAGAGCAGAGGCATCTCCAAAACAATTTATAGCAGACACATTTATAGTCTTGCATCGTAAAATCACCACACTGATCCCATATCTCTCCCTGCATCATATTCACTGCTGTACACTCTATTATAAACTCTGGTTCAATAGTTTAGTGGTATTTAAGCAGGCATACTTCTAGTTGTCCGTGGAATCTTGACTGCTGAGGTACAGGTGGTAAAAGTTTACAGGGGATTATTTATTCTGCAAAGAGAACAAAAAGTACACGTCTCTGTGATGAACCTAATGAAAACCTAAACAGTGGTGGTAATTTATATATATATATATATATATATATATATATATATATGTGTGTGTGTGTGTGTGTGTGTGTGTGTGTGTGTAAAGTTGGCTGTCCCTCAGCGGGTGGAGGAAGTGAGGCGCGGAAGTAGACAGACAGAGGCAGGAAGTGGCATGGTCCACAATTTTTTATTTCGGCATATCCCTCTTACAAAGAATTGCAAACATTCAAATTCCAGCGCAATGGAGGGCAAGGGACAGTGTCTTCTCCATAGCAGCCAACGTGATGAAACAGCGCCTTTAAAACTGTTTCACTACTGGGCAAACACTAAGTACATAAAACTAACTGAACTCTCCTAAACTATTACACAACCCAGAACCTAAAAAAACAAGCTCTATCCATCAACCTGAAAACCAACACCAAAGATAATCTACCTCTAAACCATAACTGCTATACCTGGCTGTCCCCTATACCTTTCCCTGCTAGCCGTAACTCTCTTAAGGGCCCCTCTTATCTGCTGCGAGACTCTGATGGACCTGGACCCAAGTACAGAGTAAGTACAAACGACACAAAAACACCGGTCCATTTAAGCTACCATAAAACACCACAACACACCAACAAGGCTAAAGTTGACATATTGTACAAATTATGTTGAAGTCCTAATTTGAGTTCCCTTCGTCTCCGGCCCAACCACTCTCATCAATGCCACAGTGCCACTGCTCAAAACAGGAAAAGGAAAGACAACAATGTTCAATAAACAATTCAAAATAATGTTTGCCAAATTATTTATTTCCTAATATGTGCAAATAATGCTCGTTAAAGTGCGTATGTGAAAAGGTGAAGTGCTTCTTGTCTTACTTATAGCTCCAATGGGCAGTTTGTTACATACGATGAAAATGTAATTTATGGATTTATATTTAAATCTCTGTACTCTTAAGGCATATGGAACTTCAGTTGACTTGTGTGCCCAAACTTGGACAATAAAGTAAATTTTTTAAGTTATAACAGCTAAGTTTAACCAAAATGCTTTTTTGAGTACAGCACCCCCCATACTTTTTCCCACCAATGGTAGAGATTAGCAAAAAGACCTAAAATAAATATATCTTTTTTTGCAGCAGCATTATCTAACACTAAAACATTAAATCAGTGAGTACACCATGGTGAAACATTTTGTTGTTGATTTGGACATACATTACATTGCCAAAAGTATCTGGTTCTAGTCACTTTCATGGCAGCAGGTGTATAAAGTTTGGTATGCGAAAACTTGACTGGCCTGACCTCAACTTAGTTAGAGCACAGGCTGCAATTCTGGTTTTCTATGAATTATGAAAACACTCTTAAACTTTTTGCTGGCAATGGTGGGTCCATCAACAAACTGGACTTTATAGATCAAGAAAGGGATGTCATCAAAGTTCACGTACATGTAAAGATAGAGAGACAATACTTTTGGCAAAACATTGTATGTTTTGGATCATCAAGTCGAAAGACCAGATGATTACCTATTATCAGTTTTCCACCAGATCTTCATTTTAAATCACCCAAGACAAAGAAATACATGTCATGAACTTTTACCAGGGTTTTCGGGGCCTTTGGTGCAGGGCATCACAGAGCCTGCACTATATTAAGCAGCTGGCATGGGTTACTTTTGTGGATATTCATCCAATGTTTTGTAGCAGACCCACTTGGAGTGTTTGTTTTGTCTGACCAATTGACAGTTCCACTGAAAGTCCTAGGAAAGTTTAGCAAACTCCTCTAATATTTACGACATTAGGAGAGAACGTTTTTTTGCAGCATTTGTCTAAAATGACCAATAGGCATCTAAGCTACATGTAGTAGTTGTTATGGTGACTTGGTGATACCAAGATGCCATTCTATGTTGCAATTTTTCAAAAGTCAAGTGGTCTTTAACTTAGCAAAACGAGCCCCTGAGTCACATATTTATACCCCATGGAAAGGGGAAGTAATGGCCTAGTGGTTAGAGAACAGGACATTTGGGTCCTGGAGAGGCCACAAGTACCCTGGTTTGGGGCTGGTGTGGGATTCATGCTGATGCCTTAGTGCCCATTGTCTCCTCCCTTACATATGCAACACAACACAGCAGTAGGGTACTGGGGTGTGGTACAATGGGCATCATGGGTATGGGGGGAGACATTGGCCATGTCCTGCACCTCAGTCTTAATGTAAATCTCTGAATGTGCCATGGGGAGCCCAGCAGAGGGCTGCCTGCCTTTGTGGGGTGTTGTCTGTATGGTTGCTCGGTTAACGTGGTTGGTCCCTGTCTAGTGGCCTATAGCTCCCAGAGATGTGCTGGGCTGGTTGAGGGCTGCAGGGGCTGAGCTGGGCTCTGGTGTGTATCCATCCCTCTAGACCTCTAGGGGACTGGCTCCCCAGGGTGAAATACAATCTGCCCCTCCTAACTTGGTCCCTCTGGGTTCTAACTGCTGTGTTGAGCTGGTGCCTACCCAACATGTTGGGGGCTCTGGGAGGTCTCCCCTGCTTGGTGCCAGGAAGTCTTGCTGCCTGGACTTAGCGCTGGCCCTGGTTCCGGTTCCCAGGCTTGGCCTGTGTGGCTGGGTCAGGGGGCCTCGGTGCCCTGCGTCTAGCCCTTTGCCTCTTTGTAAGTAAGTTCTACTCTGTTGCGCTTATAGGCAGAGGTGTGTGGGTGTTAATGTTTTTGTGTGTACGCATGACGGTGGGAATGTGTGATTGTAACAGTGTGTGGCTCTATTTGTGTCAAGTTGGGTCTTGGGCTGCTTCTCTCCTGGATCAGATTAGGCCTGTTATCAGTTATCAGTTGTTCCCGTTCTTGGGGGACGTTTGGATGTTTGTTGCTCAGATTTCCTCCGTGTCTGTCTCAGGCCCTAGTGGGCAGGTCTGGGGCTCATACTCGACATTGCATATTTTTATGGAGAAACCTTATATGCACAAGCGCACTCAGACATACACTCAGATGTGCAATGGCGATTTTAGGGGGGGGCCAAGGGTGGCCAGTGCCACCCCTGAAATCTCATTGGCCACCCCTGTGGCCACCCTAAACTTGATAGGTCGTTGTTCAAGCTCGTCAACTCAAGAAACTAGAGAAACGCTGTCAATCAATGGAGATGTCTGACTGACGGGTCTAGGATCAGTTTTACACGTTTAACTAACACAATAATGTTAGTTAAACGGACTGAGGCTGCAGAAAGCTGATTTCTGATCAGCTGAGGTTTTTTCGAGTGACCATGCAGGTCCGGGGTCAGTAGAGCCACGAGATGAGCACGCTGCATCTGCGTGCTGCCTGCAGCTGAGCTCCAACAGAGACAGTATCCATTGTATATGGGTAAAAACTCCAAGATTTGTTTGTTTGTTTGTGTGTGCGCACGTGCCTGTCTTTCTATCTGTCATTTTAAACCATCCTTGTATTCCCACAGTTGACCAGCAACACTTAGAGGAGGAGGAAACTGACTGTGAACCAGCATTGTCTGGAACTCCACCTACTAAGCATGGTACGTCAGGTTCAGATGTCCTTAGACTGATGACTTTTTCAAAAGAAAAAAGTTAACTCCTATTTTGAGAGTGAACAGAGCATTTAATGTAAATTTTATAAATTCAGAAAAAATCCTTGCTGTGCCTGAAAATTCTCAGAATATTTAAAATTGACCATGTATACATCTGCAATAATTTACATTGGTTATTATGTCTCTACATTTAATGAGTGTCGTTAATACAACATGAATCAATAATGACTAGAATTCGTCATTATTACTTGTATTTATATTTTTTATGAAATATTACTTGTTTCTGAGTTAGAGAAAACAAAGGAAAATATACAATTAAAAGAATTTCACCGTGTTGCGCTTCATAATTATATTAAGCACGTTATGCACACATCTATCACACTGTAATGTTTTTTGTGTGCAGTGTTGATGATGAGGAGGAGGAAGAACAGACCTCCCACTCCTCTGAGGACCCCAGTACTCTGGAGAGAGGCAGAGGGAGAGGGAGGAGTCAGCCTTCACAAAACAGGAGCTGCAGCAGTTGTTTCACTGGCAAGCCAGTAATCGTGAACAGGATCTGTCATAAGGCCTATAACAGCTACACTGGTCAAATTGAAAGCTAATGTGTCTGTGGCACTATTGTGAATTGTTTATTGTAATAGTGTTTTAATGTTAATGTTGTCTTTTTACATTGAATTTTTTTGTATCTTGATAAAAAATATTATTTGAATTTGTTTTCATAAGTTTTAACAAAGTAAAAAACATTCTTTGTTGTTTATTGCACTTTTTACTGTTTGAAGATGGTCTTATAAACATTGTGCTCATAGGTATCTGGCACACTTAGAGATTTAATTGCACTACAGTAGATTTTGATGTACATATTCTCTTTTCTCAACATTTTTTTTTCTTCATCCTTAGGGGTTGCAATTCTGTATATGATCTGTGATATCCCTGACCTAATCTTTCAAATTCACCAAGTTCAAGGGTTAAATGTGACATAGCCTATAAGCCACGCCCACTTTTAAATCGCATTAACAGTTTGTCCCCAGACCAAGGTCTTGAACATATGTACCAAATTTCATGTAAATCTGACAGTTCATTGTCCAAACATAAACCTTTAGAGCCTAATGTGCCCCCTATAATTGAGAATGTATGAAACTAAATATATAGGCATTAAACTTCCTCCTCTATTAGGATCTGGAAGTTAGTCTGAAATGAGAAAATATGGTAGAGATATAGTCAATTACTTTTTATGCTAGTTCGCAAGAAAGTTTTGTGCCTGCATAGCTTCACTAACTTCAAAAAATGTGAACATTTTTTCATATTGTTTTGTTCGCTGAACCTGTAGATGATATGTACTGAGTTTCATGTCAATCAAGCTTAAAATGAAGGAGAAGATAGGAGAAGATATGTTATGGAGTTTAAACTAAAATTCACACACACACATTTCTAGCATTTTCTCCTAAAAGTAAAAAAACCCTGAAAATGATTTAATTTTACTAATTTAATTCACTAAGTGAAACACATATAGATTAATTACACACAAGCATTTTCAAGCCTTTATTTCTGTTAATTATGATGATTTTCACTCACTAATAAAAACATTTATGATTAGAATATTTCGTCAGATTAATTATTTTTTCAGTAATGTTTAAAAATGAATGAAAAGTATGTTTTAAACCTGCTTAAAATGAATTTTAAAAGGTACTTTCTGGCAAACAAGCTTCTTTGGAATGCTTATTCTAATTTTTTTAATTTGACAATATGCAATAAAGAGCACTAAAGATGAACTGAATCATGGCTTTTTTCACATCTTTACCAGGGGTGTGAATATGTGCACTGCATGCACCAAGTTTTTTTTTTTTTATTGTTAACTCTGATAACTGAGGTTACATTTGTATTCTTAAAAATGAACCAAGGCTGCGGACCCTGCTCAATGCAGTTTCCAGTTACCTTTCACATTGGCAGTAGTCTTTGGATCAATTAAGAATATGCAAAAGTCCCTAAACCTGTTGTTTGTGGACATAGAATTGCCCACCTGAAGTAACTTTTATCCTATACAGTAGATCCCCAGGCCTTAAAGTGGCAAATTTACACTTTATTGCAACTTCAAATTGCATTTTCTGCTTAATGTGTACGTTTTTGTATCACAATTGATTGCTTAAAGGACTTTTTCTTGTTTGTAATTTATTATTTTGTTATTTTGTTGTCTGAAGTTCAGACATTCATCTTTCCATTCAAAAAAAAAAATCTAGATTACTGAGAAACAGAAGACCTGATGGAAAGAAGAATTAAACAGGCAATCATGCGGTTGCTTAATGTTCAATGCAACCCAATACAGCGCTACAAGCCTGGGGTCACCAGCACTCTCTGCTCATGTAAATGTCTGGCGTCACTCAGGCAAGCCAGTTGTCCAAAACACTACATCTGTCTCCATGTGTTTGTTTGTGCAAGTGTGTGTGTATTTGGTTGATTTAGATGGAGCCGTGGAGGTAGAGACACATAGTTGTGGCAGTTTCAGCTAAACTGCAAAATCAATACAAAGTAGATCTGAATGAAAGGAGTAAACACTTTCATCTGTATGTGTATTCCTATACATATGTGTTTGTGTGAGTGTGTTTGTGCTTTTGAGTATATGTGAACCGGCCAGTAAGCCACATTGACATAGCAATGCTGGTAACAACATCTTGACTGTCTGCAAAGAACATCAACAATAACGCAGTTGTCACCATGACTGCAGTCCCACTGGTTGTGAAAGACTGGAATTGGGTCAGAGTTACAGATGCAAAATGGGCAGAAGATATTTAAAAAACTGAAAGGGAAGATATTATTTACATTATCTTTCAAGCTTTTTTGTCCCAGTCAATTCAATTCAATTCAATTCAGTTTTATTTATATAGCGCCAATTCACAACACATGTCGTCTCAAGGCACTTCACAAAAGTCAGGTACATACATTCCAATTAGTCCTAACCATTAAACAGTGCAGTCAGAGCATTCCCTCCTCCCGGATGAGCATGTAGATTTAATTTATGTAGCTCCTTTAGTTGTTTCACTGTGAAAGAAAGAACATATAAACTCTGAGCCAGTTTTCAAGGTTAGAGTCTGAAAGAGAGCACATATAATTAGTTACAGTAAAAGCTCAGTCAATCACCATGTCTAGGAGAGAGAAAGGATTAAACACTAAAAGATAGGGCCATGTGGATCATCGGTAGAGGGTGAGCATTTAGTTGTTGCCAGCAGAAGCTCAGACGATGCCCCTCTCCAGAAAGGTGTCACAGGTAGACACAGAGTCAGGCCAGGTGTAGCTTCTAGGAAGAGAAAAGAGAGAGAACAAAGTTAAAAGCTGAAATAACAGCAAATAATGCAAAATTGGAGAGTAGTTTGAGAATGTGGCGAAGAGGGTGAAAGTGGTCATTATGTCCTCCAGCAACCTAAGCCTATAGCTGCATAACTACACAGAAAGATTCAGTTCAGATTATTTAGTTAAATGGCGCTTATTTTCAACAATGTCGTTTCAAGGCACCCCACAAAGGGTCCCACTGATGGTCATTGTTATACTAAAAACCACAAGGATTGGGATACCTCTCTCTGTCAGACTGATTATAACCATTGGAAAAGAGAAGGGGTCATACAGGTAGCAGAAATGGAGGGCGTGTTTGCACCTCAACCATAACTGAGCCGGTTTAGGCTAAACCTGACTACCCCTTACTCCATCCAACAGGGAGGGAGGAAGGGTCCCTCCCTGATAACCTAAGCCACTCTAACTATAAGCTTTATCAAAAAGGAAAGTTTTAAGGCTAGCCTTAAAAGTAGACAGGGTGTCCGCCTCACGGACCAAAACCAGGAGCTGGTTCCACAGGAGAGGAGCCTGATAACTAAAGGATCTGCCTCCTATTCTACTTCTAGAGACTCTAGGAACCACCAGTAAACCTGCAGTCTGAGAACGAAGTGCCCTGTTAGGAACAAATGGAACAATCTCTGATGCATGATGGAGCTAGATCATTAAGGGCTTTATATGTGAGAAGGAGAATTTTAAATTCCATTCTGGATTTAACAGGGAGCCAGTGAAGGGAAGCTAAAATAGGAGAAATATGATCTCTCTTTTTAATTTTCATCAGAACTCTTGCTGCAGCATTTTGAATGAGCTGAAAGCTTTTAACTGTATTTTGTGGACATCCTGACAGTAACGAATTACAATAGTTCGGCCTTAAAGTAACAAATGCATGGACTAGTTTTTCAGCGTCACTCCTGGATAGGATATTTCTAATTTTGGCAATGTTCCGGAGGTGAAAGAAGGAAATCCTAGAAACCTGTTTAATATGGGATTTAAATGACATGTCCTGGTCAAAAGTAACACCAAGGTTTTTTACTTTATTACCGAAGGTCAATTTAATGCATCCAGGTTTAAGTTTATTGACTAAGCAGTTTCTTTTTTTAAAGACTCCGGTCCAAAGACAAAAATTCTGTCTTGTCTGAATTTAGAAGCAAAAAATTTAAGTCATCCTAGTTTTTTATATCTTTCAGAAATGCTTGTAGTCTGTCTAACTGGTTGGGTTCATCAGGATTTATGGATAAGTAAAGCTGAGTATCATCAGCGTAACAGTGAAAATTTATCCTATGCTGCCTGATAATTTTACCTATTGGAAGCATTTGTATAGTAAAGAGAATTGGCCCAAGTACTGAACCCTGTGGTACTCCAAATAAACCCTGGAGTTTAAAGATGATTTATCATTTACATGAACAAACTGGAATCTGTCAGACAGATAAGATTTAAACCAGCCTAGCGCTGTTCCCCTGATCCCTACAGCATATCCTAGCCTTTTAAGAGAATATTATGGTCGACTGTATCAAATGCAGCGCTGAGATCTAACAGGACCAGTACAGACACAAGTCCATTATCTGAGGCCATAAGAATATCATTAGTGACTTTCAGCAGAGCTGTTTCAGTGCTATGATGAACTCTGAAGCCTGACTGAAACTCTTCAAGCAGGTCATTGCTGTGTAAATGCTCACACATTTGATTTGCATTTGATTTGCAACTATTTTCTCAAGAATCTTCTCAAGAAGATTGGATATAGGTCTGTAATTTTTCAAGTCATCTCGATCAAGCGAAGGTTTCTTAATTGAAGGTTTAATTACAGCTACCTTAAAAGCCTGTGGTACATATTCATTTACTAAAGATAGATTAATCATATCTAAAATGGGGCTGGTAATCAGTCAGTTTTAGTTTGTTCTTAAGGTTCTGTATTCCTCATGCTGATTTGATTGTAGTTTTTAAATCTAGTAGAAACAAAAACGCATTTACAATTAATTATATTGATACAGTTTATAGGTATGAATTTCTCTATCATAAATGTGCAGAGTGAACTCTAGTTAATTACACCCAACATACTGCTCAGACCTTGGAAAACTGTCATTGGTAACCAGTGGTCATTAGGTGCAGGAGCCAGAGGATGTGCTTGACTTTTTCATCGTCTGTCATTTTGACTGACAGGGTAAAAAAATCCTGTCTTAATCTATTTTTTCCTGTCATTTATTTTTCTAATGATGATAATTAAACATTCAATAGCATTAATTTTCATTCGCTTTAATTTCTGCATGTTCATGCATCATTGGACAAATCCATATCTTACATTGGCTTTTTTATACATATTGCAGAAATGTTTCCATCCTCCCTCCTCAGCAAGTAGAACTCCTGCTCCTGAACTCTTTACTCCCGCCTAACATTCTTGCTACTGCTTGCTCACTCCATAGTTGCTGAGGGCTGACAGCTTGTTTGTTCTTCATGTTCCACTGGATCAGTCACTCTTTTTTCACCTATTTTATCAACACCATCGTCGTTATTGGGCGTTTTAAGAAACTTCTGACACTCAGCTGCCATGACATTTTTTCGAGTGAAGCCATCGAGGTCATGCATCAACAGCTAATTAATTAGCTAATTCGCCGCCAAGTAGTCAGGCTTGTGAATTGCAACCTGTCAAAATGACAGATGGCCTTCAGATTTTTCCATCACCGTTTAAAAAAAATGGTCAAAATTGGAAAATATACGATAAAGCCGACTCCTGGGTGGAGAGCAGCTTTTTTGGTCTATTTTGATTGATACCCATGGAGAAGCATGAAGGTGATTGGTGAAACATTTTACTCTTAACGTTACACCATTCCTATTTAGTGCTTTATTCTGACAAACACACAATGCTTGTTTTATACATATCATGTAATCACCGCAACAGGTAAAAAGATAAAAAGAAATTGATTTCACAAAAGAAACAAAAAAAAAAACTAAAAGGAAGTAACTTCAATGTGAATAAGCTTTTGCTGAAAAGCAAGATCCGTGCTTGCTGCAGTAATTTGACTAATTATATAGAAAAGAAAAAGTTTGATTAATGGAGCTGACTCTTTTTTTCTTCTTCCAGCTGCCTTCTTTAGGGATCTCCACAGTGGATCATCTGCCTCTTTTTTGGTTTACCCTTAGCATTGCATTGTTACAATTTGAACCTATCTTGTCCCTTGTCAGCCTCGTCAAAATTTTATTATTGGTTCTTTCCTAAATGTTTTGATCAGATCTTTTACTTATTTGACCCATTTGCTTTGATTTGTCGGAGGCTGGAGCTCTGGGTAACGTCACTTCCTGTTTTCGCTATTGCACTTGGTGAATTGTTTGGTGTGAAGGCTTTCTCGTTTGATCTGATTTCTCTCTACTGTGATATCTCTTACTTGTTCTAATACATAAGCATATTAAAACACATACTTTCTGTTGCTGTATTTAACGTTTGGGGACTCTCCGTGTCTTACACGGTTTTCTAGTAGTGGTAAGGGGTTGCTAGCTTAGCGTTAGCTTTAGCTCCACCATGGCTACCCTTTCTGCTGTTTCTCTCTCCGAGTCTTCTCCTCTTTCCTGTTCTCTGTGTAAGATGTTCAGTTACTCCTCTGCCTCCTTTGGTGATAATGGTACGTGAAATAAATGTAGCATTTTTGTAGCTTTGGAGGCGAGGGTGTCGGAATTGGAGGCCCAGCTCCGTGCTGTTGAAAAACCAGCAGATAGCCGAGGCCCCTTATCCAGCGTGGAGCCAGCAAGGGTAGCTCCCCATAGCAGTACTCCAGCAAAACCCGCGCAGCCGGGGCCTCAGGCTGGCTGGGTGACGGTAGAAAAAGCTTAGTCCTAAAACCCCCACAGGTCACCCCCCAACCCGTCTGCGTTTCTAACAGATTTTCCCGCTCAGCGCCACCCGCTGAGAAGCCAACTCTGCTAACTGGCAGCTCCATAGTCAAAATTTTGGGCAGTAGAGATCCCGGACCATAGTCAAATGTCTGCAAGGGGCCAAAAACGGCCGACATCAAATCATACCGAAACGGGCTGGCTAAGGATAAGCGTAAATACAGTAAGATTGTTATTCACGCTGGGGGGGTTAATGACACCCGGTTACGTCAATCGGAGGTCACCAAAAGTTAGTGTTGTTTTTTCGGTGTGTAAGTTTGCCAAAACAATGTCGGACTCCGTAATTTTCTGGTCCTCTCCCGACTTAACCAGTGAAGACATGTTTAGCCGCATGCTGTCATTCAAACCGCTGGGTGTCTAGGTGGTGTCCCGAAAACAATGTGGGCTACATTGAAAACTGGCGAACATTTTGGAGAAATCCTGGTCTGATCCGGGAGACGGGCATCCATCCCACTTTTTGGATGGAGCAGCTCTTTTTTCTAGCAATCTGGCTGAATTTTTATTTCTCCAAAACTCTGACAACCAAGGTTCCGACAAGGAAGCAGGGTCGTAGTTTTAACACTCCTCTCTGCAGCTTCTGTACTGCTACAAACCATTACCCTATTAAGACAGTGTCTTGCCCACAGCCAAAAATGAAATGATTAAAAAATAATCAAAAAGGAAATCATGAAAATCTCTAAAAAAAAACACAAACTCAGACTAAAAAAAAAAAATAAAAAATTAAGGTGGGAAAATGAACATAAGATATCTCTCTTCAAAGACATTGTTAGTTAGTGACCTGGTTTCTGACAATCAGATTGATTTATTTTGCCTAACAGAAACCTGGCTGCAGCAAGAGGATTATGTATGTATCTATAAATGAGTCAACTCCTACTAATTATTTAAATTTTCACATTCTTCAAAATACTGGGCGAGGAGGAGGAGTAGCAACCATCTTTCAGTCCGATTTATTGATTAGTCCCAGAACAATCAATAGCTACAACCCTTTTGAATATTTAATCCTGAGTTTTCCTCATCCAAATTGCAAAGCACTAAAACCACTTCTGTTTGTTGTTTTTGTACTGTCCACCAGGCCCTTACTCTCAATTTTTAGATCAGTTTTCAGACCTTTTATCTGATTTAGTGTTAAATACAGATAAAGTTATTATAGTGGGGGATTTTAACATTCATGTTGACACTGAAAGTGATAGCCTAAATATAGCCTTTAATGCTATCTTAGACTCAATTGGCTTTGCCAAAACATAACAACCTACCCACCTTTGTCTTCATTCTCTGGACCTTGTCCTGACATATGGCATTGAGTGTAAAGACATAAAAATATTTTCACTAAACTCTGTCCTGTCTGACCATTTCTTAATAACCTTTGAGTTTAATTTAACCGAGTACTCCACACCTGAAAGAAAATGTCATTATAGTAGATCATTATCAGACGATGCTGTAACAACCTTTAAAGAATCTGTTCCACTTTTAATCTCCTCATTTTCACAGAAAAGCACAGTGGAGGGGCAATAATCTTTTTTCTGCCCTTCACAAATTGATTCTCTTTTCATAGTGTTACTTCATCATTGCGCGGTGCATTAGACAATGCAGCCCCCTTGAAAAAAAAGGTAATTATTCATAGGAGGCAGGCTCCTTGGTTTAATTTAGATCTGCGTACTCTAAAGCACAATGTTAGAAAATTGTAGAGAAAATGGCACTCTACACAACTAGAGGATTCCTATTTAATCTGTAAAAATACCCTACTGTTGTATAAAAAGAAACTTCGCCAAGCCAGAACGACTTATTTCTCATCTTTAATAGAAGAGAACAAGAATAATCCTAGGTTTCTCTTTAGTACAGTTGCTAAACTTACACAGAGTCATAGCTCTGTCGAGCCATCCATTCCCTTAGCTCTTAGCAGTCATGACTTTATGGGATTCTTCTTAAATAAAATTGATTCTATTAAAAACAAAATATTTGACATACTCCCAAAGATGATTAATTCATCCTCAGCAAGTGAGACAACATTGGAAATAACTGTAGAACCTGATCTGTGTTTGGACTGTTTTGATCCTGTGGAGCTTCCTGAGTTCAGAAATATTAGCTTCATCTAAACCTCCAACTTGTATGTTAGACCCAATCCCAACCAAATTGGGATGTCCACAAAATGCAGTTAAAAGCCTTCAGCTGATTCAAAATGCTGCAGCAAGAGTTCTGATGAAAATTAAAAAGAGAGATCATATTTCCCCTACTTTAACTTCCCTTCATTGGCTCCCTGTTAAATCCAGAATAGAATTTAAAATTCTCCTCCTCACATATAAAGCCCTTAATGATCTAGCTACATCATACATCAGAGATCTGATTGTTCCATACATTCCTAACAGGGCACTTCGTTCTCAGGCTGCAGGTTTACTGGTGGTTCCTAGAGTCTCTAGAAGTAGAATGGGAGGCAGATCCTTTAGTTATCGGGCTCCCCTCCTGTGGAACCAGCTCCCAGTTTTAGTCCGTGAGGCAGACACCCTGTCTACTTTTAAGGCTAGGCTTAAAACTTTCCTTTTTGATAAAGCTTATAGTTAGAGTGGCTTAGGTTATCCTGAGCTATCTTCCTTATTTTTACCTCCGTCTTCTTTCCTCCCTGTCGGATGGAGTAAGGGGGAGTCAGGATTAGCCTAAACCGGATCAGTTATGGTTGAGGTGCAAGCACACCCTCCATTTCTGCTACCTGTATGACCCCCTCTCTTTTCCAATAGTTACAATCAATCTGAAAGAGAGAGGTATCCCAATCGTTGTGGTTTTTAGTATAACAATGGCCATCAGTGGGCTCTAGATGGACAAACTGTCTACTTTTAAGGCTAGGCTTAAAACTTTCCTTTTTGATAAAGCTTATAGTTAGAGTGGCTTAAGTTATCCTGAGCTATCTCTGTAGTTATGCTGCTATAGGCTTAGGCTGCTGGAGGACATAATGACCACTCTCACCCTCTTGGCTACATTCTCACACTACTGTACAATTTTGCATTATTTGCTGTTATTTCAGCTTTTAACTTTGTTCTCTCTCTTTTCTCTTCCTAGAAGCTACACCTTGCCTGACTCTGTGTCTACCTGTGACACCTTTCTGGAGAGGGGTATCGTCCAAGCTTCTGCTGGCAACAACTTAATGCTCACCCTCTACCGATGATCCACATGGCCCTATCTTTTAGTGTTTAACCCTTTCTCTCTCCTAGACATGGCGATTGACTGAGCTTTTACTGTAACTAATTATATGTGCTCTCTTTCAGACTCTGACCTTGAAAACTGGCTCAGAGTTTATATGTTCTTTCTTTCTAGGTGAAACGACTAAAGGAGCTACATCCATTAACATGTATTTTTCCTTCCCATATAAATTACTCCTGGATCAGTGCTTCTTTGTTCTCTTTGTGTCTCTGCTCTGTTCTCTCTAACCCCCAGTCAGTCGTGGCAGATGGCCTGAGCCTGGTTCTGCTGGAGGTTTCTTCCTGTTAAAAGGGAGTTTTTCCTCTCCACTGTCGCTACATGCATGCTTAGTATGAGGGATTGCTGCAAAGTCAACGCCAGTGGCTGTCCACTGTCTCTACATGCTCATCCGGGAGGAGGGAATGCTGCAAGTCACTGACTGGATGCAATCTGCTGGGTTTCCTTAGATAGAAAAACTTTTAATCCAATTTGAATAAATAACTAACTTTGACTGCACTGTATAATGGTTAGGACTAATTGGAATGTATGTACCTGACTTTTGTGAAGTGCCTTGAGACAACATGTGTTGTGAATTGGCGCTATATAAATAAAACTGAATTGAATTGAATTGAAATGTACTATGGGTCTTCTTACAAAAGTTAACATGTGACATTCTAACAGATGAATAAGCTTAGATCTAAACTATTCCATCATCGTTTTGGCTGTATATTGAGAGTGGCTTTGTCACCCCTGTTAAAATGTCAGGTAGGTGTGTTGTAAAAAATATTTGACCATATTAGATAATTGAAAACATTTTTCCATCTATAATGTAACATGTATCCTGTAGAATTCAACTGAACACATCTGGTGCCTATCTCCAGCAGTCTGCGGGCGGAAGGCGCGGTACACCCTGGACAAGGCGCAAATCCATCGCAGGGCAACATAGAGACATACAGGACAACCAACCAAGCACACATCCATTCACACCTAAGGGCAATTTCGAGAGACCAATTTACCTGTCATGTTTTTGGACTGTGGGAGGAAGCCAGAGATCCCGGTGAGATTTTTTTTCATTCTGTGTAAAGAAATAGTTAACCAATCAAAAATTATTTGATTTTACTGTGAAGGAAACATCCAGAGATTCTCAATCAGTGTGCACAAGATAAGCAACAATTAACAAAGTGCAGTTTGATCAGTGTAGTAACTGCAGTCAGGCACATGGAGCCCTGGAGACAGAGACAATTAAGGGAAAGACACACAATGTTAATGACTTGCTGTTATTGACGAGCAATAATGTTATACTAATGCATTGAGTGTTGAGAGCAAAGAAAGGTACTCAGTGAATCATGGGAAGTTTTTCGATCAACTTGGCCAGCAGCAGATTTGCCAAGAGATGGTTTGCGTCAGTTGAGCCAATCCAACAATATTCATCATAATATCAGAAGATTTAGGACAATTTAAAAGAACCTTAAACACACACTGATAGCTGACTTCATGGTAGAGGACTCCAAAGGCTCTTTAACTGAACACAGTTCATCTTTGCTGCCAAAAAATCCCAGCAAGACCCACATATATTTTTTATTGGAAAAGCCACAGCAAAATACTTTATTTTCTATACAAGATAATTGATTGATTTTAAAAAAACATCGAAGAAATCGGAAAAAAACTTTAGTTGTATTTTGAGTCTTCTTTTCTTCTATTATTTACTGCAGTCTGTCACAGAATGACTGTATAACATATAAAATTATATATGGGTAATCACCAGTGAATACATTACAACTCTCCTGAAGGCACCACTCCATCAGGCGCTTATTAAGGTGGTGCAGTATCTTCGCCCTGTTCTGTAACATCTTATTTTGCTGAAGGCGCAGATGTAACTGATGTCTTTTTCTGAGTGAAGAACATAGTTATGGGGAGTTGCTGGGACTGCTTTTTATCTTAGTAAGAAGATTTTCAGAAAGCGATGGGCCACCATGGATTACATTTGAGAACTACAACAAACAGATTGTTATTGTTGAGCCACTCGCTTGAAGTTAACAGGAGATGGATGAGACTGATGTTATAGTGAGCCAATCAGCGCCCAGGATACATGGGCAGAGAGATTAGAAAAATACAGGTAGAGACATCAGAAATCAGACATATTCAGTGCTGTACTATACAATTAAACAATCTGCAATACAGTGAGACCATGAAAAGTGAATCGTAATATGGCGAGGGGCCACTGTACTTGATATATATGTTTATGCAGATTGTGAGTGTACTGAAATTGTGAAGTTATAAGCTGTTGGCAATGTGTATCTATTTGTTAATGTGTGTGAAGGAAAAAAATACTCAGTATGGAATGTTCACAAGGGGCACTCCAACACAGAAACTTCTGTTTGCAAATTGGGGCACTCCTACACAGAAACTTCTGTGTGCTAAACTACCAGTGAAACAAATATCAGGACAGGAATGAAATTTGTGTTATGTTTTTTTTTATCCCGTCTTTTGTATTCATAGAAATAATGTCATGTTTGTTGGAATGAGACTCTGGCACAGAGACAACTATAGACATCACAATTTATTGAAAACAGCAAATTCCTGTTCTGGTCTTCTTGATCTACAGGTGGTTCACCAGAGAACTGGAAGAAAGACGTCTGTGTTAGAGATAGATTTGAGGATTGGTAGTAAAAGGGGATATGTTCTGAATGATGGTTTGATCATACTTAGTTCCAGAGGATTTCCTGTCCTAGGAGAGATGTTGTAATTTATTTGCTGGGTCTGAGATTGGCAGAGGCGAGGTGCTGTGTGTCTGTCGGCTTTTACTTTCAAGGTGAGGATGAGAGGCAGGTGATTGTTTTTCAGTACAGCAAGCAAAAGCTTACTTTCTCCATAGCATGGGAGCCAAGCCATGAACACAATGAACACAGGAACACTTACAGTACCAATGGTCAGAGATGGTTAATGGTTACGATCACTGAAGTGTAGAGAAAGAAATGGAAACCTTCTGTCTTCTCTGCCACTCCTTGACGAGCTCAGATGAGCTGAAGCTGGAGCTTATTAACATTTCAGCCTGCCTTCAGGAGGACAGACAGCACTGACACACACACACACACACACACACACACACACACGCACACACAGAAGTAGACATACACATCCGTCAGCAGATATAACAGCATACACTCAGGGGTGGGAGGGGCCTGGGCAACTGCGCCCCTGCTTTAAAGCCTTGGCCCTCAAGCTGCCCCCTCACTTTTATGTCCTTAAAATATGTAAAAACTTGATAATTTCTTTGTTCAAAAGCATCATATAGCCTTAAAATTATAAATTAATTCATCAAATATATATAACTGTAAATATATTCTTAGGTCACTAACTAACTCAGTTATGGTTCTGCATCAAACACTGTCTACCTCCCATGCTAGTGTGTCACTGGCACATGTATAAGACAGTTTGTCTGCAACCTGCAGACTGGAGCCATTGAGCCACCCGAGCGTCTCTTTGTGAAGTTAGTTTCTATAGATGATGTTTTAACAAAAAATTAGTCAAATTAAATTTGCAATAAATGGTTTGAAACCTTCATTAATCACTTGCTATAGACCTCTTCTGGAAATAAGCATGCTAACTTTTTACATTTTGATGCTTACAAAATACAGACCACAATGAAAAGGAAAATTTAAAGTGGAGACATTTTTTATGGCAAAGTAGTGAGGGATGGAAAGGTAGAATAGAAGGTGAGAATTGAGGAAAGAAGAATGATCGAGAGACCAGGAGGTGAGAAAGAAGATTAAAAGACAGGGGAAATGAAAGACAGAAGACAGTGCAGTGGAAGCTGATGCAGTAGAAATGAAAGGCACAGTCAGGGAACCCAGTCTATATTACAGCTGGACCACCTATTATTTATTTAATCTCTGTATAGATTCAAGGCCAGAGAGATTAGATGTTACAATTAAATAATAACTTTTTATTAATTGTACACATGTGTGTTTTGAAGCTAGATAGGTCAGGCTTAACAAATGTGATGAATTTATGTTATCAGGGATTATACAAAAATTGAACACCAAGCAAATCCCATAATACAGAAACAAAGTAAAGCTAGTAAGGTTAGGTAATTGTCACTATTTATATTTTCTTAGGTATATTAAGATGCAAACTCTGATGCAGACCAATTTAAAGACAATGCCTTAAACATTTCACGGAGCAGTAAAAAGACGTTTCTCGGCCACGGCTGGAAAATTCTATATTAAAGAATGCAGTGAAATGGCCTGTACTTGCATAGCACTTTATCAAGTCCCCAGAGACCCCAAAGCGCTTCACACTACATTCAGTCATCCACCCATTCATACACACATTGACAGTGGTAAGCTACATTGTAGCCACAGCTGCCCTGGGGCAGACTGACAGGAGTGAGGCTGCCAAACACAGGTGCCACCGAGCCCTCTGACCACCATCAGTAGGCAAGGGGGGTGAAGTGTCTTGCCTAAGGACACAACGGCTGAGATGCATATAGAGGGGCTCGAACCGGCAACCCACTGGTTACAAGACAAACCCCTGCCGCCATCGCCATGGTCGCCCCAATATATTGCTTTGCACGCAGACATCTGCAGTTTCAAAAACTATTGTATTCATGTAAAAAAATGCCTATAGCAATTTAAAGAAGACCAGTTTTAAAGACAATGATAGTGATTCAGTCATGGCTGAGTACAAATATATGGCCAGGAAAGACATCTATACTCAGAATGATGGGAAATGCTAATAAAAAAACAAGTTATTGAAAACCAGACTTACATCAAAACTCTGGCTGAAATTTTGCCACTCAAAACAGTTCCCAACACAGCCAGGATGAAACAGAAACCTGAAAAAACAAGAGAAATGTCTTTAAGATCTTTGATCTTATGAGCAATCACAATGCCTATGTGAAAAGCCTGCTCTCACAAGGTCCCAGAAATAAATAAAAAAACACTCAAAATGAGGTTCTGGGATGTTTAGCTGAAATGGTGAGAGAGGACATTATCAAGGAGGTTTAAGAAAGTGATTTTTGTATTTTGGTAAATGAGACAAAGGAAATAAAAATAGTTTCTGGTTGTAAAATATTATTATGATGGTGTGGTTCAGGAAAGCTTCCTTGAATACCAGAGTGTAGAACACTTGGAAGCTGCCAATTTAACAGAGAAAAACATTTTTTCTTTAATTTCTGTATAGGTATGGGCTGCAATTGAAAGATAACTAGGTGGGCCAAGGCTATGGTGGGGATGCAGTGATAGTAGTGGTAGTGCAGTGGTAGTGGCAGGTACGCTGGTATCCAAACACAAGTTAAGGAAGTTGTCAAACATGCATTCTTTGTTCACTGCAGTGCTCACTGTTAAGTAGCCGGAAACTGCATGTCTTTTACTTTGCTAGGAAGACTGTATATATTCATTTCAGGGTGACAAGTTGTAAACAAGTGACTGATGTTCAAAAAGAAATGTTCACCAGCATGAATTATCAACATTGAGTGACACCTGATACACTTGTCACTATGCTGCATGTAATATTATTTTGTTATTTGTGTATTTATTTAATATTTATTATTTCAGGGATCCTTGTTTTGTTATTTATACCTACATTTGGTCTCTTTTTCTTTGAATAAATATTGATACAACAAATAGCTTTAAAGCATTTTTGAGGATATTTTTTTTGACTCCATTTACATGTAAGGGATTTTATTATTCACTGCGGAATTCCAGCATTGTCACCCTGCCAAGACCACTTGCCCCTCTTTTGCCCCCCCATGCAAAATTTTCTAGATCCATCACTATTTACACTTAGGGGCCTGATCTTCAAATGGTTTTCTGTGTACAAAACCACATGCAAACCTTCTTGCGTCTACAAAGCTGATCTACAACCCAGGTACTAAACAATTTGCATGTGTAAAATCAGTGGAACAGCGGGCGCAAACACTTTAGGATGTTTGCCTTCATGAATATGCAAAACATATGATAATGACTCAAACATGCAAATTTATGTGAGGAAGTGCCTTGTGAAAGTATTCGGTCCCCTTGAACTTTTCAACCTCTTGCCACATTTCAGGCTTCAAACATAAAAATATAAAATTCTAATTTTTTTGTGAAGAATCAACAAGTGGGACACAATCGTGAAGTGCAATGAAATTTACTGGATGTGCAAACCTTTTTTAACAAATAAAAAAATGAAAAAAGTGGGGCGTCGCAAACTTATTCGGCCCCCCTTGTGAAACGTCCATACGGTTCATAATTTGTAGCGCCACCCTTTGCTGCGATTACAGCTGCAAGTCGATACTTCGGGTATGTCTCTATCAAGTTAGTATGGTTTATGCACATGCGAGAGACGGAAATCTAATCTTGCTCATTCTCCTTGCAAAACAGCTCGAGCCTCAGTGAGGTTGGATGGAGAGCGTTCCGTGAACAGTCTTCAGCGCTCTTCCACCAGATTCTCGATTGGATTCAGGTCTGGACTTTGACTCTGGCCATTCCAACACCTGGATAAGTGCTATATTTCCCTCCTTGAAACCACTCCATTGTAGATTTCCGGCTTTTATGTTTTGGATCATTGTCTTGGTTGGAAAGATTAACATCCCGTCCCAGTTCTCGGGTCTCCTGAGACTCCGAACAGGTTTTCTATCAGAATGCGTCCTGTATTTGGCCCCATCCATCGCATCCCCTTCCCATCGAATTTCTGACCATCTTCCCATGTCCCTGCTGCACCAGAGAGAAAAGCTAGGTCCCAAAACCCATTATGGCTGCCACCACCATGTTGGACAGGAGGGGATGGTGTTCAGGGTGCATGAGCTTGTGTGCCTTTTAGCCAAAACACTTATAGTTTTGGCATTGGGGCCAAAAAACAGTCGATTTTGGTGTTTCAATGGACCAGAGCGACCTGCGTCCAACATGTCTTGGCCCGGTGTCTTCCCGGGGTTCCAAACAAAACCGTGGGCAAATGTAAACAAGACTTTTTATGTATATCCTTTGAGTAAATGGCGTTCGTCTTGCCATTATATACACATAAAGCCAGATTTGTGACAGTGTGAGTACCCACGAAGCTTCTAAACAGCATCCTGATTGTTGCCTTCTATGGACAGGACTTACTCACACCTCAGCCTTAGATGTCCTGCAAGTTCATTCAGAGTTGACTTCATGGGGACTCTTGGCTTGCAATTCTATGTATCGAGAATACCCATTCTCCTTTGTTCGAGATGAAACTTTAGAAAATAGGTTTTGTATCAAATCCAGGCTTTAAACTTCTCCACAAAACAGTATCTTAGGACCTGCCTAGGTGTGTTCACTTGGTCACTCTTTATGAGCTCTCTGCGCTTTGACAAACCTGAGAATATCACAGAGCAGGTGCCATTTATACGGGGGGGGGGATCTTGATTACAACAGTGTGGATTCATTTATCATCCAGCAGTCTTTGGGACAACTATTGGATCATTCAGAGGGATCCTCACGAAACTTCTGGATGTGAAATTTGTGCACTGAAAAAGTTTAAAGGGTGGCCAAATAATAATTGCAGGTACCCACTTTTCGTTTTTTACTTTGTTTAAAAAAGTTTGACACATCCAATACAATATCAGTACCACAATGAGTCAATGATTTGTGTCCACCTTGTTGATTCTTTCACAAAAAAAATTTGCCATTTTATATCTTTATGTTGAAGCCTGAATGTGCCAACGAGGTTGAAAAAGTCTCTCTAAGGGGGACGCCCAATACTTTCGACCAAGGCACGTATAACCTAATAATTTCCTTACCACCTGCCAATGTGAGTATCAAATCTGAGAAAAGGGTGATTGCCGTTGCTGTATTTTTGCCATCTAGTGCATTTTTGAAATGCATGGTACTAACGACTTCAATTTGATTTCCATTTTATTTTTCCAACCCGTTCGTAGGCTATCCCTTAACCTGACCTATACCGCTTCAAACCTAACCCATCTATCAGTACACTGACTAATCCTTTAACCTAACCTAAAACTCAATCACACCTTAGCCTTAAAACCTACCCCCTAGAAAAAATACCACAATGTGAGGGACCATGAAAATGTCCCACTTCTACACGTAAAACTGTCCTACCCCCCAATTTTGCTGGTGAAAATAGAAAATCTAGGGGTTCCCACCTCATGCTTGCACAAAATTGGAAAAAAACACCACACACATTTCTACTTATGAATTCATCAATTGAGATTTGAGATGGAGTTGTCAATCATTTTTTTGTACTTGATGAAGTAGTAAAAAAAAAGTCAGTTTCATATAACATTCGGATCTGTTTGGCATTTTATCAGGGTTCTATACATATTGTTAAGACTTTTAGTACACAAGAAAAAATTTGTTGAATCAGTAAGTCAACACACTGTGCATGTGGTAAACTTTTTTATTGCCTAATCAAACTAGCAGAAAACAAAATGCTGAACCAAAATAACAGAAGATACAGAGAAAAAATCTGTGGGTAAAAAATACTTTCATCCACTGAAAAAAACAGCAATTTCAAGTTCATAATTTAGATTGTTTTTAGAAACCTTTGTTTATTATTCTTTTCCCCAGGGGGTATTAAAGTTATTCTATAATCTAGGAGCAAGGAGAGGGTGGCTGGAGAAAGAAGTAAATAAAGGAGAGCAGAACACTAAAACAGAAGAGAAACAAACAGGGTGAAGGACAAATGGAACAAGGGAGGGAGTTTACTGTAGTAGGTGACTGAGGGGCAAACATAGGGGAGGAATGAGAGAGAAGAACCGGGTCAAAGTCCACACTCATTTTTTATCCATTACTTTTCAGGGTCACATTTTGGGTCACTGCTGTGTGTACGAATTTGCTTGAGACACACACTACTCAACCATGTCAGCAGATTGTATCACTTTAAACAAATATGTCTTTCTGCCTCTTTGCTTTTCTGCCCTAAAGAAAGAAGAGGAGGAGGAGAAGGAGAAGAAATAGCTTAGACCTCCATGAAGAAGATAATTACAAATAGTGGCTTCTCTTCACACTTGTGGTGCTCCAGTTTCCATGACAGGAGCAGACAGCAGGAGGAGGCATTTGGATTTGACCGCAGGCCGACCTTCTCCCTGTTACCCTCTCACCTCTCCTTCACCTTCCTCTCATCATCCTTCATCTTGGACAGAGGAGGCCCCATGTGCACTTACACACACACTATAGCTTGTCCTGTAAGTGACCTCTTCTCTGCTCAGTACAAATGCTGAAGGAATGGCTGCTTACACACTCACACAAATAACATACTGTGAACAGGAACAGTGGATTATGAGAAAGAAAATTTTGAAAACCAAAATATAATCAAAGAAGAGCACATCGGATATTCCTTTCATCACCCTGTGTGTATGTCAAAAATGATAAAAGTATGGAAACCAGAAGTGTGTCATTCACTCATAGAAAGGATTCACACACTCACACAGGAAGACATATGGGGAGTAAGCACAGTGAAATCCAGTGTATACACACACTCACAATCAAAGTTTTGAGGCAGACACAGATTCAGATGTCAAAGTGTTTATGTGATGCAGATGTTGGACAGGAAGAAAATAACATTTAGGGACACAAACACATTCAACTCAGGAGGCATATGGTCATATCAGTAGAGCAGAATACTGTCTTAATAACATTTTAACAGATTTTTCTAAAATAAATCTATGTGCTATGTACAATCACCAATTTGGGTATTAAGAAGAGTCATAAAAAGATTGGACTTCAAAGGTCAACTTCAAGCAACTTTATTGATCTGTAAACAATAATAGGCTGCAAAGACACTGGTGCTCGAACACACACACACACACACACTTTTTCCAGTCTAAGAAATAAGTAAGTTAAAACCTATGTAGTTAAATGTACTATATTTTTAGTTCTTCATGTTGTCAAAAGAAGAAAAAGAAAAAAAATCTACAGTTCCATCTCACATTAAAATATGTAAAAGTAACCTTTATATTAAAATCCATGGTATCCATTGTATTTCAAGACGAATATATCGAATATATAGTGGTTCTCAAATGGACAGGGCTCGGGACCAACCATCTCCTGTTATTGACTTATTCAAGGAAATATTTGAGACCGTTTTTTAAATTCAGTCACTTATTCGAACATTAATCATAAGGCTGAGATTACAATCAGAGCAGTCAGTAACAACCATTTTTAACAAACTATTAACGTTTTCATGAAAAATATATAAAACTAAAAAAGTGCAAACTACCAGCCAAGACAGAAAATAACAATGATGAAATTCGGTCTCCTGTTCATGCTATAAGCAAAACACAAGGGAAACACAACAAACTTGGCCGTTCACCTGAAGAAGAAGCACAGCATTTTACTAGTACAATATGCACGAAGAATATGTAGTTATTGTTTACATTTGTTCTGACTTTTTCAGCTGAATCTCCAGGTGAAATGTCTTATTTTGTTTTGATTGAGAAAACCATTGTTGCCAAGAAGCAATGGATACTGGATACAGTAGCTATGATGCAGGATGACTGAACTGCATTTGCAGTTTGAAGAATAGGTTAAGTGGTGACCTTGGTTAGGTTCTGTTGAAAATGTTTGACACACTAAAAAAAGTTTGCACAAAAATCTGCTTTAATGTATGTAAAAAAGGACTTAAAGATCTTTAACCTTTGTTTTATAGGATATGAATCTTCTGAAGCTCAATAATCTCTTGTTTGTTTCTTAAAAATGAAAAATGTGAGACTATAGTCAACAAGTGATCTATTTTTCTTTTTTCTTAATTAAGAAGACTGCTGTTTTTGATTGAAATCACTAATGCCTGTAAGGGCTTCGAAGTAAAATGGTCAAATCATATTTGAGTTGCTTTTTGTGAGTTGATGCAATCTCAATCTTTCTAGCAATGATTGTGTTAGATGGGCATATGATATCGCATCATTTGATCGCTAACTTGTGAAGTATTGTGACATACTTTGTGATTTCGGCAAACATCATATCGTCATCCAAACAAATCAATATAATACTGTGTCGTGATAAAGCTGGAAATGTACACCCCTGCTGTACATTGCCAGTTATGGATTTTTAGACATAAATAAAGGGAGTGGATTCATCAGTAGTATAGGCTGACGGAAAATTATAGTTGAATATAACATTCTTTTAAACATAAAAAAAAAAAACAAGGTTTGTAGATCTGTAGAAAGAAGAAACATACTAAAACTAACTGCTAATAAGCTGAAAAGAATCTTTCATTCCAAAGACTATGCTCTTGAGATTGTCAAAAGCAGAGTTTATGATAATGAAACTATTATGGTAGACTGTCAAGATGTATATCAATACATGTCAAATGACTATCTTTAAAGTGAATGGTCATTAAAATTATCTTCTCCTGCTAGGCCAGAATGTTGACCTTCTGAACATAAATGAATGAAAACTGTTAGGAGTGCATACTTTAGACGTTTAAAGAAAACACTTCACCAGGCAGTGAAATTCTTATACAGTCAACGTTATCCAAGTGTAAGGTAAACAAAAAATTTAAAATAATAATAGTTCACTAATGGCCTTAGTATGATAAAAATGTTCTGAAAACACACAGCATTCAGACACTCCTCAGTGGAAAAATTTTGCAAGTTAATACGGACTATGTGGACACACTTTTAGGACACAACTCTCGATCTAGCTGATGGGACAAGCGTCTGCTTGGACTGGTGAATGCGTTGGGCATATGGAGCTGCGGTTTCAAATCCGGTCTTCTTCAGCGCAGTGGAAGGAAAACCACTTCGTAAACAGAGACAATCCTTCTCTTCTTAGGGAATCTTTGGCTTAGATTCTTTTCTGAAGGAGCTCAGCCAGTCAGTTTGAGGCGGAAAGTCTTATTTTCTGCTGGGGTATGGTCACTGGATACACAAACAGCAGACCATACTTTACTTCGGATCCAAGGTCGCTTTGAAAATGCAATGTTTCACTCATCCAGCGAGATCAGGATATTCATGTGCGTGTCCCACAATGCAGCCTGTGTAGAGCTGCAGAAAAAGGAGAAAGAGAGCTGCTGCGCCTATAGAGTTTTGTAACTTGATGACATCAAGGAGAATCGACCTATGACTCCTCCTTCTTTGGAGCTGTCATAAAAATGGATTAATACTTTTAATACTGAGATCCAGTATTTTTTGTTGTCTCTGTGTAGTTAAATTCAATTCAGTTTTATTTATGTAGTACCAATTCACAACACATGTTGTCTCAAGGCACTGTACAAAATCAATTCTTATTGAATCTTACAGATTTCAAGTCGGGTACATACATTCCAAATAATACTAACTATCAAACAATGCATTCAGATTCAGTTTATTATTTAAATTGGTTAGAAGGTTTTCTATTTGAGGAAACCCAGCAGATTGCGTCGAGTCACTCCTCCTGGATGAGCATGTAGCGACTGTGGACAGTCGCTTACATTGGCTTTTTTTTTTTTTTTTTTTTACCGTGTCCTGTCCAGCAGAGTAGTGCTCAGAATTGTTGTCTGAGTGCCAAGAAATTGCCCAACAGATTTACTTTCACAAGCGGAGCATCACAGCTATTGCTTTAAGGCTCTGCTTGATATTTATAAAATAAACTTTATTATAAACTTCTTTGGGAATATGTCAATTGTTACGGACACGGAGACTGAAATGAAAAGGAAAACAGAAGCTTGACAAAGAGAGAGATGGGGCAAAAGGGAAAAAGGGGAAAAAAGGAGGAGAGGGTGGAGGAGAGAAAGAAGGATGAATAGAATAAAAGATTACACCCTGCTTGCTTATACACAAAATAACACACAGTATTTATGAATGTAGCCCCCGGACCAAGGAGGTGGTCCCCTTCCCTGCCGGGGCAGAGACAGGCAGACAGGCCCAGACCCGGGTGGTCTCGACCCGGCCCCCACCCAGAACCCAGTCCCCACCAACCCCCATCCACCTCTGGAGAGGGGGCTATGTACAAAAGAGGGGTCCACATTGCCCAAACCAGCACGCCAACCAGAGCCGCCCCAGGACGGAGCAGTCCCGACCCCCCAACGAGCTCCGATCCCGACCCCATGAGTCTCCCACCCCCAGTGAACCCCAACATGAACCTCACCACAGGGCCACCCCCAACAGGGACACCGATATCGAACACATGTCCCCGAACCCAAACGCCACGAATCCCCCCACCACAGGGGCACACCCCCACAGGTGAACTCTATAGCCGAGAGGCCGATGAGGTCACACCCACCCAGCGCAAGCTCTACATACAGCCCCGCTCTGAGCACCCCCGCCGCACCCCGCTCCCCCACCACACATAAACTCTGCTTTTGACAATCTCAAGGCAAGGGGCCCGCGCAACACCACTGGCGCAACAGGGCAGACCCCGCCGAGCACCGCACCCACAACAGGACCCCCGACCCCGCAGCATGACGGGACAGACTCACCCACCGGATCCCCGGGGTCAGTGTCCCCACCACTCAGCCACAAAAAAAAAAAAAAAAAAAACATTCCTGCCACTGCAACTGCCCAGGGAGAAACACTATCCAGCACAGCTCCACCATCGCCACCCAGCCGATCCAAACGCTGGCGACTCCATATCCCAGGAGTGGATACAACCCCTCCACCTCACCGGCTGCAGCCCCTCCACGACACCCCCCCACCCACCGCCCCGATCCCCCCCCCCACACATGACAGCCAACAGAGCAGCCCACCACCAAGCCCGACCAATCCCCCCAGACAGCGCCAGCAGCCCCAGCCGACCAGTCCACGAGAGGGATACATGCACTAGCCGGGTACCTTGGCCATGCAGGCCAACCGCTCCAAGCCAAGCACAGCCCACCGGCCGCCCCGGTGCAGCCACAAGACACAAGACAGTCGCTTACATTGGCTTTGCCGCAATCCCTCATATTGAGCATGCATGTAGCGACAGTGGAGAGGAAAACTCCATTTTAACAGAAGGAAAACTCTATAACTGGGATCCCCAATTAAAATAGCAGGAGGTCCACTCCCTCCCTCATCCAAACAATTTGTGGTCGGAACATTTTAAATTAATAGACACAAATATTTTCTTTTATTTTTATTTGATATTTAATTAACAAAAGAGCTTTGGTTTTTTAACTACTCATAATTTTTTCATATGCCTATGAACTCATAAGCTGAACAGAAAAGTGCAATCCAATTTAAGTACCAATATTAAACGCACTTTAATGGCACAGTTGAGCTGGGTCTGTGCATCTTATAATAGCAACAATAATTCTGCTCTCCTTGTTGTGCTTGTGGCAGGCAGGGCAATTTGCTTAACCTTTTCCTTAAGTTGCTGTACTCACAGTGAGTAGTGCTGACTGTTGTGCTGTAATAGACCGTATGCTTCTGTCCATTCATCTTTAAACGTGCGATTTTCATTGTCCGCTTTACGTATTTTGGATGAAGCCAAGTTCTTTTGCTCACTCATCTGTGCACCACCAAGTCATTGTACTATCAGCAAGTGTGAGCTCCCAAGCTAGTAACTTAGCAACACACGTTGAAGGACCCGGATATCTTCTTCTTTGTCGTTTTGTTGGCGTACAATGATGTGGTGCATTACTGCCACCAGCTGGCTTGGAGTGTGGACCAGAATATCGCTGACCTACATATCTGTCTGTCGCACCTGTTCAAAAGTCCAACGCGGCAGCCGACAGGAATAAAATGTTTATATCTACATAGTAAATGAGAAAATGCTTTGCGGTTAGGGTAGCAGCAACAGCCCTGACTGAAGCAGCTCATTGCCTGACTTGCATGACGTGCAGCCTCTGGCCAGACGCTCCGCAGGGCTATACCATATTAACTCAAGTGAAGTTGGACACTGTTGGACAACATGCAACAGTATATAAATGTTTAAGCGGCCATCTGCCTCAACCATCTTGAGAGAACCGAGCAGAGACACAAAAAGAACACAGAAGTACTAATCCAATAGTACTTTCTATAGCAAAGAAAAGTGAAACATTAATGGTTATAGCTCCTTTAGATGCTTCTTCTAGGACAGAAAGACAGCTAAGCAAACTAACTCTGAGCCAGTTTTCATGTCTAGAGTATGAAAGAGACCACATTAGTCAGAGTACAAGCTCAGCCAGTAGCTATGTCTAGGAGAGACAGGGTTAAACACGGAAAGACAGAACCAAATGTATCATCTGTATAAGATGAGCAATAAGTTTTTGGCAGCAGTAGCTTGGCTGATGTCCCCCTCCAGGAAGGTGCCACAGCTAAACACAGAGCTAGGTCAGATGTAGCTTCTAGAAAGAGAAAAAACAGAGAGAGAACATAAACTTAAAAGCTGAAATAAAAGCCAATAACGTAAAATTGTTGAGTGGTATGAGAATGAAGCAGAAAGTGAAAGTGGTCATTATGTCTTCCAGCAGTCTAAGCCTATAGCAGCATAACTCCCTGTTAAATCCAGAATATAATTTAAAATTCTCCTCCTCACATATAAAGCCCTTAATGATCTAGCTCCATCATACATCAGAGATCTGATTGGTCCATATGTTCCTAACAGAGCACTTCGTTCTCAGACTGCAGGTTTACTGGTGGTTCCTAGAATCTCTAGAAGTAGAATGGGAGGCGGATCCTTTAGTTATCAGGCTCCTCTCCTGTGGAACCAGCTCCCAGTTTTAGTCCGTGAGGCAGACACCCTGTCTACTTTTAAGGCTAGGCTTAAAACTTTCCTTTTTGATAAAGCTTATAGTTAGAGTGGCTTAGGTTATCCTGAGCTATCTCTGTAGTTATGCTGCTATAGGCTTAGGCTGCTGGAGGACATAATGACCACTTTCACCCTCTTCGCTACATTCTCACACTACTCTCCAATTTTACATTGTTTGCTGTTATTTCAGCTTCTAACTTTATGTGCTCTCTCTTTTCTCTTCCTAGAAGCTACACCTGGCCTGACTCTGTGTCTACCTGTGACACCTTCCTGGAGGGGGACATTGTCCAAGCATCTGCTGGCAACAGCTTAATGCTCACCTTCTATCGATGATACACTTGGCCCTGTCTTTCAGTGTTTAACACTGTCTCTCTCCTAGACATAGCTACTGACTGAGCTTTTACTTTGACTAACTGTATGTGTTCTCTATCATACTCTAACCTTGAAAACTGGCTCAGAGTTTATCTGTTCTTTCTTTCTAGATGAAACGACTAACATTTACTTTTCCTTCCCATAGAAAGTACTCTTAGATCAGTGCTTCTGTGTTCTTTTTCTGTCTCTGCTCTGCTCTCTCAAACCCCCAGTCGGTCGTGGCAGATGGCCGGTCACACTGAGCCTGGTTCTGCTGGAGGTTTCTTCCTGTTAAAAGGGAGTTTTTGCTCTCCACTGTCGCTACATGCATGCTCAGTATGAGGGATTGCTGCAAAGTCAATGCCAGTGACTGTCCACTGTCTCTACATGCTCATCCAGGAGGAGTGACTACTACAAGTCTCTGACTCGATGCAATCTGCTGGGTTTCCTTAGAAAGAAAAACTTTTTATCCAATTTGAATAACTGAATCTGACAGCACTGTTCAATGGCTAGGATTAATTGGAATGTATGTGCCTGACTTTTGTGAAGTGGCTTGAGACAATATGTGTTGTCAGTTGGCGCTATATAAATAAACTGAATTGAATTGAAATTACATGTTCTGGTCAAAAATGACACCAAGGTGTTTTACTTAATTACCGGAGGTCAATTTAATGCCATCCACTATAATTGGTTGACTAAACAGGTACAGCTATTCCAATGCTGTAACCATTAAAGAAAGAAATCCTTGAATTCTCACATGTGGAGTTCTAATGATGAGGCCGATGAGATCCTGTGTGCCAAGCAGCCTCCATTAAGGTGCGATTAGATTGACTGCGATTTCGCCTCATTTGTGTGCTGTCGCTTGACTGACATTTTGGCAGCAATTCGACGAGCGACAAGACTCCACTCCCTTCACAGAGTTATCAAATAGGAGGAGCTTTTATCTGCTGATTGCTGGGTTTAACTCAACATGGAGCGAGTCATGGTGCTTTATTTATGGAAAGTCGAACAACGCCGCTGGCGTCGATGTCCCTGGGTTCACCAGAGATAGAACCAGTTTGGAGAGCACCATCTACTCCAGGAGCAGCGTCTGGGTCGGATCACGGTCACTTTCAATGGTACGTCCGTCTATCTAGGACCCAGTTTGAGTACCTGCTGCCCCTACGTTAGGCGACGAATCAGCCTCCGGGACACCAACTACAGGCGCTGCATCCCCACTGCAGAACGCCTGTCCATCTGTCTTCAGTGAGTAAATAAATTTCAGCTCAATAGATAAACAGCAAAATTGTACTGTCCACATCTTCTAAATATGATAAACATTTTTGTGCCTAAACATACGGACGAGGACTGCCAAAATACACAAGGCAAGAGTTGATATGACAACAGAATGTTGCATGATAGCGTATTGAATAATTATGTAATAACGGCTGATCAGCGACCTAGGAATCAGGCTTGCTGACATATGCATCTGTAAATTAAATACTTATGAATAAAAGATAATTTCCTACAAGAACATAGATATACCGTGAGCATTTGCTGTGAATTTCATACTCGTATGACAACTGCTGTGCTGAAAAGAGGGCTATAGACGCCACGCAAATTAACAGAAAAGTTCAGATCTTTCTAGCAGCCCCCAGACCCAGGAGGTGGTCCCCTATATTCCTGGGTGGAGACCGGCAGACCACCTGAGCACCAGTCTAAACTAGTGCCAGCACCGCCCAAACCCAAATGACCCAGGCCCAGACCCCAACTCCCTGCTCCGACCCCAGCCCCCGACCACCCCTGTAACCATCCAGAGAGGGGGCAACGAACAAAGGAGGGGTCCACCCAGCCAACCAGAGCCGTCCCAGGGTGAAATAGTCTCTACCCCCCAATGAATTCTGATCTAAACCCCATGAGCCCCCCACCCCACTATTAACCCAACATAAATTTCCCCACAGGGCCACCCCAAACCAGGACACAGATATCGAACACACGCCCCCCCAAACCTAAATGCCATGAAAAGCCAACGAAGACACATCCACACAGCACAAGCATGTACACAACCTGCTCCAAGCACCCCCGTCACATCACGTCGCATTCCGCCCTCAACCACACAACGCACCACGACGGCAAGGCACCCGCACAATGCCACCCTAGCCTTCGCCCACAAGCGCAACAAAGCAGACACCACTGAGCACTGTACTTACAACAGACCCCGACCCCACACCAAGATGGGACAAATTCACCCGGCAAGAGCTCCCTAGCTGGTGGCACGCACCACCATTAGCATCACCATTAGCCTTTAGCTCCTCCTTGCTCACCCCAGGTTTAGCAGCAGCATTAGGATTTAGCTCCTCTTCGCTCTCATCATTGATTGTGATCTTCCTTGTCAGATTTCTCTTAGGCCTGGGCATGTCCTTTGTGTTTTTGATGATATAACTAGCTATATCATCAAAGTTAATCTACAAGGTCTACCAGAGCTTGCTCTGCAGCAGGGTTGCCTCTACGCTAATATTTTCTTCCCCCCACAAGTTGTGTTTTAAATAAATAAATCTTAATATTTAGACTGGCTAAGAAAAGCAGCATTTATAAGAGCTCCTGTGTATATTATGGTCTGTGTGTGTTACCATGACTTCTTCAGCACCGTATATTTCCATATAATAAACAGCAAGAATCCTCAAACTGTCATTCCTTCTGCTCAGTATGTGCGTTTGTGTCGGACCTCCTGATGAACCACTCTGATAGCTATGCCATCAACTCTGTGCATGCGAATACACTTGCATGTGCACTAAAACATACAGTCTGTATGAACATGATGAGATACTTAGACAGCAGCAGTGTGAAAGTGATGTGTGTTTATTGTTATCCAGTTCCTTTGATCTACTGCTTGCTGTACAGATGGGAGAAACAGATGGTGGTTCTGCCACATAGAGAAAGGGAGAAAGAATTCACAATAACTTTAAACTTAGTTCACATAAACTAGTAACTAGAATACCAGTCAAACAAATGACAAATACTGCTCCTAATCGTGGTTCTGGCCTAGTGTGATGACAATCCATAACATTACACAGTAAATTAATGCATGCTTTCATCAGTACATGTTTTTGTGTTTCATGTGAACGTATGTAACCTTAAGCTATGTATTGTGAGGAAGACCCTAGCCATTTCTAGCATTTTAAAGGCATCCCTGACCACGACATGTTATATTAACAACAATGCTTAAACATGAACTAAGACAAATGCTCAGTGAGATGTGTAATTAACATGTATTACAGTAGGATCCTGCTGAATGTACTCAATACCAGTGGTTCCTACACACCCACAGACTATTAAGAAATTAAAGTTCTCATGTTTCACATAAGGTTTTGGAAAAGAAGTACTTTTTATTTAAATTTACATGTACCGTCTCCAATGAATCACCACCTTAACCGGGCAAAGGGGTTTGTGTACTCTTATGAGAGCTACTTGCCCAAAGCTTTAATTCCTGGTAGGGTTTCTTATGTTATAACGACCCCAGGTGGAGGGGTAAATCTAAACAATTACATGATCCTGATGACATGGCAGACCACATACAGTAGCAATTCTCGCCTGGATTGTGAAGACCAACACCCTCCTGGAGCGAGGCAAGGGATGGGAGTTCCCAAGGGAGCACCTGGTGGTATAGCATTGACCTCTGGTGCTTGTGATTGGGTACTGTGCAACCGCAGAGGAAGGCAAGGGCTGGGACCTTGGCGGGTTAATTCCCGGTGGCATAAACTGGCTTTGGGTAGATGGAATATCACCTCATTGGCTGGTAAGTAGCTGGGGATAGTAGGTGAGGTTAAGGAATACCAGCTAGTTATAGTTGGACTCAGCTCTATGAGCAACCTAGGCATAGGAACCCAACTCCTGAAGAGGAGCTGGACTTTCACCTACTCTGCAGTTGACCTGGGTGATCTTTCACCCAGGACAGAAGGTTCGGACTGTTCTCTGTGTACATGGAACAGCAGTTGAGATCACAAGCCAGTTAAGGCCTGGATCGAACAGGTACCATCAGGAGATTCTGAGTTGCTATAGGGGAACTTCAATGCCCATGTGAGTAATGATTACCAGTATTACCTGGACGGTCAACAGGTCACAATGCATAACAGCCTGTAGCCTCAAAACTAACCGCAGGGTTTCTTCAGCTTCCTGTGACCATCTGTCCAGAGTAATTTTTTTTTTACATGTTGCCTCTGAAGAAGAGTTTTAAACTCTGTGCAGAAAAGAAACAAGAGGGTGATCTTATTTGCCAAGAGGAGGTCTTGCTTTGGAGATGTATGGATCCTTGACATTTGCATAAAAAAAAATTAATGCTTTTTTTTTCTCTGGTAGAGGAGCTGACAAACTGTTGAAACATTGCAAATGTAACAGAGAGTGAGGCATGATCAAAATTGCCAGACATTGCCAAAAATGCCATGGGGTGTTGTGTGTGTAGCTTAGCAAAAATTGAGCTGATGACATCAGATGCAATATTGGCAACAGCTGATGGTAGAATGTAAGTGGTTGCCAAAAAAAAAAAAACACAGGTGAACTCTCTTGGTAAATAATATGGATGAAACTTATTAAATGTCTGGGCTGCAGAGACTTCACTTTGAAGTAACATGTCCTGGATTACACCATCTGTTGTTCACAAGCACTGCTGATCCACCTCCTTTGCTTTTGTCTCTCTTCTTTACATCTCTGTCTGTTTGCATGGTCATAAAGCCCGGCAGAGAGACATTGGATTCAGGTATATGATCCAGCAGCCATAACTCAGTTAACATGGCTCTGCATCCCCAACACTCTGGCTGGGTCCTTGTTAGGGCTTGGAGTTCATCCAACTTGTTTCTGAACTATCTCACATTGCCCATTTTAGATGTAGTGGGCAATGCAAAAACATTTGCAGACAAACCTAGTCATAAACGCTCAAGTGTATTTTGAGAAACGAGACTGCAACTTACAACTTCCTATACATGGACACATAGGTACGTTACTGCCAACTACTGTTGTAAACAGAAATAATTTGCAATCTTAATCCACTAGAATTAAAACTACTAAAATTACATGTTCTAAAACTGTTCAAACAAAAAACACAATTTTATATAGTAGAAGCTACACGATAGACTTGGGATAAGGTAACAGATACCCCGTTTTCTTTTTCAGCACTCTTCCTGGACTGGATATTTCTAATTTTTGCAATGTTCTGGAGGTGAAAGAAGGAAATCCTAGAAACCTGTTTAATATAGGATTTAAATGACAGGTCCTGGTCAAAAATAACACCAAGATTCTTCACTTTATTTCTGGATGTTTAATGCCATAAAGGTTAAGTGACTGACTACCAGTTTATTTCTCAAAGACTCTTGTCCATAAAATGTGAAGTCATCCAGGTTTCTATGTTTTCCAGACATACTTGTAGTTTACCTAACTGATTGGATTGATCGGGATTTATAGATAAACATAGCTGAGTATCATCAGTACAACAGTGGAAATTTATCCCATGCTCTCTCAAATTTACCAAGTAGATGCATATATCCAATTATGTGAATTGGCTAAAGCACTGAACCCTGTGGTACTCCATAGGTAACCCTGGAATTTTTGTAAACCAAATGAAGACAGAAGCATGAAGTAATGAACCAGACAGAGATAAAAAGCTCTTCTCCGGTTGTTATTTCTGTATTGTTTATTCTAATATTCTGAGATATGGAGTTTTGATTTCCATGAGTTGTAAGATGTAATCAGAGGCAGAAGTATTGAGCTAATTTACTTAAGTAAAATACCAATGCCAAATTGTAAAAAAAAAAAAAAAAAAAAGCCAACTTCTTATGAGCTTGGGGAGCACCTTTCTATCCAAGGGAGTACCAAATTTATTTTTAATAGAAGAAGAATTTTCTCAAACCAAAAAGGAACATTTTATCATTCAGTCACAAACATTCAAAATCAAAACATCTAAAGATATGTTGTGTATACTTGATTATTTTAAGATGCAGTGGAGTATATGGATATAATTTCATTAAAGGCAAGTACTAAAGCACAAGTACCTCAAATATTTCAGAAAATTGCCCTTTTATGGTTTACTATTCACCATTTTAGAAGACAAAACTGGTATTTTTGAGATTTGAATTTTTATTTCTCAATTTGACCATCTGAGTTTTTTAATCTTGAAAACAGAAATTATGCACATGTGATGTTGGCACCATGTCACACTGCAGAATGATGGTCAAATTCAATTTGGAGCCTAAATCTCTCTCTCTCTCTCTCCGCTGAGGTGATGGGCCTGTCCAGTAGGCAAATGACAGTCCTCTTCACACTCCATGTCTCTGAAGCTCATCTGCTGTTTCCAAGGTCCATCCTGAAGTATTTTCCACATTTAAATATGCATGGGAAACTGAGAAGTTAAGGGAAATGTGTAACATAAATAACAATTGACAGCTAAGACCAAGATTTGCGGTGACGGCATTTTGTGGAGTTTACTTTCTGATTAAACTGCTTGTAGTTTTAACTGTTTGGTGTTCGTAGAAATGGTTTATATCATCTTTTAGCCAAGATTCTGACGTCTTAGAGGATACCACACGTCTATGTTTAACGTAGAGCATTGAACGTTGGAAAAAAATAAGTATAATTCCTCTCCAGGTTCCAGGGAAAGGATGGGGCTGATTAAGATCCCCCCACTTATCAGTATTTGACACAATCAGTATTTGTAACTGTTTTAAAAATTAGGAGTATGGGCGATGGGCAATACTAGACAACTAATAGATGTATTTCTTTGCTTTGCAATTTGGATGAGAAAAGCTAAAGATTATATATTGAAAACAATTGTAGACTACTTTTTACTAACATAACCCTCTTGATGCAGCCAGGTTTTGGGCTCCATGCTTGATAAAGGGCCTTGGCTGTCTTTTGGTCCCCAGATTTAATTTCAGAAATCTGGTCACCTTAGTGGTGCCATACACCTCATAGAAGCTTGGGTTAGCAGATCTGAACAGAGGTGAGTTGTGTGTCCTTTCTAGATAGGGTTTGCTGGCAGAGGGTGTACAGGAAAAGGAGTGTTTTCCAAGAGGGATGTATGTTCCAGCAGACTGAGCCCAAGGAAGTGCCGACCCTATTTTAGTGGTGGGTGAAATCCAGAGTAAGAAATGAGAAAGAAATTGGCCCAGAAAGCCAAATCAGGGAATGTCAGGAAAGAAACCTGGAGAACAATCTGCTGACTCTTTTTTAGTTTCATGACAACCGTAGAAATCAGCATAAATAATTATTTCTAGCAACAATATAGGGCATTAAATACTTTTCTAAATATTTCTAAATGACTGATTAGGGCAGCACATGCAATTCTGAGACGTCCTACAGACAGCGATATCCTTAACCCAATAGTCTCTTGAAAATCAGATGAGGAAAAGGTCACCATTCACTGAGAAAAAAATGTGGTCACAACAGAAGGTCTACCTTGTAATGTGGTGGCAGTATGTTGGAGGAGAGTTAGATATAGCAGTTAACATGTGTTGCGGAGAAGCTTGGGAAAGAGTGACAGCTTATCAATTTCCATATCTATATTTATAATAAATTTAGAAACCATACAATGCCAGGTCTCCTTGGTACTACATTTAACATTCTTACATGAGTACCTAGCGTATAGTCTGTATATCCTGTACCACTTGTTACTGAGGTTGAGCAGAGCACAGTGATGATTGTACACACAGCAATATCTAATTACGCTACTACTGTTGGCCTTAACAGTGATCTATGACATAGCAAATAAAAGAGGCACCATCATGTGGTGTTAATAACAGCAAGGCACTCCTTTAGCAGCTGGCAAATGCCACAACAACATACCCAATATTTATTGGGTATGTTGTGTTGAGTACATATTTCATCCTTTTGCATTAAAACTGCACCAAGACAAACGTTGCATGCATCAGTGTGAATGGAAAAGGGATGTTTTCAGCCTGGGAATGACAAGACAGGGGCTGATGTGACATTGTCTTTAAGAATTTCCATTGCTTTTTGGCAGTTGTCATCCCAGTGAAAGCAACTTCTTTACTTGTGAGTGTGTAAAGAGGTTCTGCAGAACAGGCATGTTTCTGAATGAAACGACGATAGCAACCCAGCAGGCCAAGGAACTGTCTGACTTGTTACACAGTAATTGGTGTGCTGAATTATTTTACTGAATTCCCTTTGCCTGGATCAGGTTTAACACCTGAAGCTGTGATGCAGTAATTGACAAAGGTGAGTTCATTCAGGCAGAACTGACATTTTTTTGGTTTCACGAAGAGGCCTGCAGCTTGTAGTCTGCTCAGAACTTCATCGAGCTCAACAAAGTGCTGCTCGAAAGTTGGAGAGGCAATGACAATATTGTCAAGGTAGACTGCACAGGTTTTGTAGATGAGGCCGGCAAGGACAGAGTTCATAATTCTCTGAAAGGTTGCAGGCACATTACAGAGTCTAAAGGGTAGCACGCAAACTGGAAGAGGCCGTATTGTGAAATAAAGGCTGTTTGATCTCAATTCCACTGCAACTGCAACTTGCCAATAGCCTTCAGGTAAATCCATTGAGGACACAATCTACCCTTTTGCCAAAGGGTCTGGCGACTCGTCAACTTGTAGCAAGGGATAGGAGTCCTTTTGAGTGACATGGTTAAGACCACTAAAGACCACACAAAATCTTAAGTCAGTCCCTGGTCTATTAATGATGACTAGAGAAGCAGCCCAAGGACTTGTAGGAGGTTATGTGATGTCATCCATTTGTCACACCTGTTCCTTAATGACACATTTCTTAGCAGGTGCTGTGTGATAGGGTGGGAGGTTTACAGCTCCGCCTGTGTCCATTACATGATAGGTGAGTGATGTTCGCTCAAGATGACCATTAAACATAGGACCGAACTTAGAGAGAAGGTCAAACAAAGCATTTTTATTGTCCTATTGAAGGTTGGGCTCAGAAACCTTTGTTGCAAGGTTTGAACGTTAAATGCTCATCCACTAGGGAACAGGGGATGTCATCCATAAACACCGTTCAAGTCTATCCTAAGAATTAAAGGAGTAAACAGGTTTTGGATCACACTGGTAAAGGTTCTGTTAATGTAGCCAATATTTAGAAAATATTTATTTAATATTAGCAAGGTTAACTGGTGGGCCATTTGGTACAGTTTAAATGAGAGTACAGTTGCAAAACCTAAACTGAGTCATTGCTCTGTTGAGCGATCCATTCGCTAAGCTCTCAGTGGAAATGAGGTGATCACTTTGTCCTCTGTACATAAGGCAGCATTGGTGGTTACTGTAGAACCTAATCTGTGTTTGGCCAGTTTTAGTCCAGTTCAGCTTTCTGAGTTATGAAAAAAATATTAGCTTGATCCAAACCCTCAATTTGTATGTTATACCCAATCCCAACCAAATTATTTAAGGAAGTGTTTGAGTGTGAGTTTGATTACCGCCCCCATTTTAAATACGGTTAATCTATCCTTAGTAAACATACCTCAGGCTTTTAAGGATGCTGTAATTAAACTTTTACTTATGAAAACTCTTGATCAAAATGAATTACTAAACTAGAGTGTGGGAGCATTTACACAGTAATGACCTGCCTGAAAAGTTTCAGCCAAGTTTCAGAGCTCATCATAACACCGAAACAGCACTGGTGAAAGTTATTAATAATATTCTCATGATCTGAGATAATAGATTTGTGTCTGTACTTTCCCTGTTAGATCTCTGTGCTGCAATTGATACAGTCGTATCATACTAGGCTGATTTAATTCTTATTTGTCCGACAGATTTCTGTTTGTTCATGTTAATGATAACTATTCTACATACTCCAGGGTTACTTGTGGAGTACCACAGGGTTCAGTGCTTGGGTTAATTCTCTATCAGAATCAGAATCAGCTTTATTACCATTTGTACAGACAAACAAGGGATCTGACTCCGGTACACTTTGCTCTCAATAATAAAGAATATCTTTTTTTAAATGTACATATATACATAATCGACTTTACAATGGAATATAGTATATATAAGTATGCGTGGTGTTGTTCTGGAAGTCAGACTGTCAGGTGTTCATCAGAGAAACAGCCTGGGGGAAGAAACTATTTCTGTGGTGGCTGGTTTTAGCAGACAGCGCCGACCTGGAGGTAAAAGTCTTGTTTGTGTGCAGGGTGTGTGGGGTCTGTAGAGATTTTAGCTGGCGTTTTCCTGATCCTAGACCTGTGTAATTTCTGGAAAGAGGGAAGGTCAGCCCTGATGATTCTCTCTGCAGCCCTGATTGTTTGTTGCAGTCTGGACCTGTCCTGTGTTGTGGATGAGCCATACCATACTGAGATGGATGAAGACAGGACAGACTGAATTATGGCAGTGTAGAAAATGACCAGCAGCTCCTGTGGAAGGTTGTACTTGAGTTGCCTCAGGAAGTACAGTCTCTGCTGGGCCTTCTTCTGAACACTTTCTATGTGGGTTGACCATCTAAGGTTTCGAGAAATGGTGGTTCCTAGGAACCAGAAGTGGTCCACAGCAGAAACAGTGTTGTTGAGGATGGTGAGGGGGTATGTGGGGTGGTGTTCTCCAGAAGTCCACCATCATCTCCACAGTCTTCAGTGGGTTAAGTTCCAGGTGGTTCTGACCATACCAGTGTACCAGCCGATCCACCTCCTGTTTGTGCACAGACTTATCACTGCCCTGGATCAGTCCGATTACAGTGGTGTCATCTGCAAACTTCAGGGGTTTCACAGACGGGTCTGCTGAGGAGTGAGGAGAGAACACACTCCTGGGGGGGTGCTGGTGCTGATGGCTCTTGTATGGGAGAAGATGCTCTCCAGCCTCACCTGCTGCTGCCGGTCCTTTAAGAAGCTGGTGCTTCAACACCAGTCGCTCAAACGATTTCATGACCACAGACGTCAGAGCGACAGGCCTGTAGTCATTTAGTTCTGTGATGGTGTTTTTTTTTGGGGTACTGGGATGATGGGGGAGCATTTGAAGCAGGAGGGAACCTCACACAGCTCCAGTGACTTGTTGAAGATCTCAGTGAAGATGGGTGCCAGTTGGTTGGCGCAGGCATGATGGGGAGACATTATCTCCCCATCGTGGTTCCTAGAGTCTCTAGAAGTAGAATGAGAAGCAGATCCTTTAGTTATCAGGCTCCTCTCCTGATAACTAAAGCACTGCCTCTCATTCTACGTCTAGAGACTCTAGTTATCAGGCTCCTCTCCTGTGAAACCAGCTCCCAGTTTTAGTCTGTGAGGCAGACACCCTGTCTGCTTTTAAGGCTAGGCTTAAAACTTTCCTTTTTGATAAAGCTTATAGTTAGAGTGGCTTAGGTTATCCTGAGCTAACTCCGTAGTTATGCTGCTATAGGCTTAGGCTGCTGGAGGACATAATGACCACTTTCACCCTCTTTGTTACATTCTCACACTACTCTCCAATTTTGCATTATTTGCTGTTATTCCAGCTTCCAACTTTATGTGCTCTCTCTTTTCTCATCCTAGAAGCTACACCTGGCCTGACTCTGTATCTACCTGTGACACCTTCCTGGAGGGGGGCATCGTCCAAGCTTCTGCTGCCAACAACTTAATGCTCACCTTCTACTGATGATACACTTGGCCCTGGCTTTCAGTGTTTAACCCTATTTTTTCTCCTAGACATAGCTACTGACTGAGCTTTTACTGTGACTGACTGTGTATGCTCTCACTCATACTCTAAACTTGAAAACGGGCTCAGAGTTTATCTGTTTTTTCTTCCTAGATGAAACGACTAAAGGAGCTACATCCATTAACATCTACTTTTCCTTTCCATAGAAAATACGCCGGGATCAGTGCTTCTGTGTTCTGCTTCTCTGTTCTTTTTCTGTCTCTGCTCTGTTCTCTCAAACACCCAGTGGGTGGTGGCAGATGGCCGGTCACACTGAGCCTGGTTCTGCTGGAGGTTTCTTCCTGTTAAAAGGGAGTTTTTCCTCTCCACTGTCGCTACATGCATGCTCAATATGAGGGATTGCTGCAAAGTCAACGCCAGTGACTGTCCACTTTTGCTACATGCTCATCCAGGAGGAGTGAATGCTACAAGTCACTGACTCGAAGCAATCTGCTGGGTTTCCTTAGATAGAAAAACTTTTTAACCAATTTGAATAAGTAACTGAATCTGACAGCACTGTTGGATATTTAGGATTAATTGGAATATATGTACCTGACTTGAAATCTGTATGATTCGACTGAATTGACTTAGCCCATTTTAAAGCTTTCACACAATGCAACAGGAAACAACACTCGCCAATTATTTTTACCTCTGCCTTCCTCCCTCCCTGTTGGATGGAGTAGGGGAGTCAGGTTAAGCCTAAACCAGCTCAGTTATGGTTGAGGTGCAAACACACCCTTCATTTCTGCTACCTGTGCAACCCCTTCTCTTTTCTAATGGTTATAATCAGTCTGACAGAGAGAGGTACCCCCAATCCTTGTGGTTTTTAGTATAACAATGGCCACCAGTGGGCTCTAGATGGACAAACTTTATCAGTTCATTATTTTACTTAGTACCCCTACACATAGCCCATTCTAAAATGGCCAAACTCTAACACTCAGTAGTTTATTCGAAACTCCCCAACAACCCCGCACCATTCCATGAAGTGCCTTCAGATGACATGTGTTGTGAATTGGCGCTATATAAATAAAAGTGAATTGGATTATCAGGTCCTGAGGCCCTTTTAGTTTTCAGGTGCTGAAAGAGTCTATTTTATCTTCCTCTGAGATCCTAAGTTCAGGCAGGGGGTCTGAAGTAAGGGGGGTGGTTGGTGTATATGGCTGGGCGATATGGCCTAAAATCAATGTCGCGATATATTGAGCAGTTCACCTCAATAACAATAAATGGATGATAAACACCCTCCCGAATAAAGAATGTGATAGGCCAGCATAAATAATTCACAGCCAGTTATATTGATGGTATGAATCTCCTGGACTGGTTTTTCGCAATTATTTTTATTGCCACTTTAATTGACTTTAAGAGTACTGCACCTGGAAATAAATGAAGTAACAATCACAACAGCTAAATCATCTCAATAGATGCCACACACAAACCGAATATAACAGCCAGTCAACCCCCAAAGATAACTCTATTAAGATGTGCACACTTACTGACTGCCAGGTGCAGCCTGTGCCCAAAACACTGCACTCGAATCCACCTGTATAGCTCTGCAGCTTTAACTGTGTTTGCGCTGTTCTCGGAAGTAACAGTGACAAGGTTCTCTTCTAGTACTCATTACTGTCTAGTACTGTCCCTCAAAAATAAAATGAAGCCACGAATCTCTGTTATCCGACATCGGGAGAATGTGCATGGACACATGTGGGTCTCACCTGCCTTTGAGGACAGTCATTGTAAAGCGCATGGACAGTAAAACCTGGCGAGACGTGATTCTCTACTGAAAATTAAGTGGGTGAAGCTCCGCTTCAGTTGCTAGTCAGGGACCCAGGTAACGTTGCTAGGTGCCAGTGTAATTGTGAGGTCACAATTACACAGCTTTTAAAACTATGTGTTTTCTAGAACAAATAATACATTTATTTATAGCCAAAAAAGGGCTGAATGTTTTTTTTTTTGCATTTGGATTGTTTGTAGAAGCATTAGAGACCCAAATGGAAGAACAAAAACTATCAAAAAGTAAATTTTGCATGATAGGTCCCCTTTAAGTGAAGTACATTTTTTGTACTGCACTTGTGTTTTCAGAATTCATTAATAAATGTTAAAACTAGACCTCTAACCCACATGTTGTGCAGCGATATATTTGGTTTGGCTATTAGCAACTATTAATGACTGTAATTAACAAATATTAACAAATTATTAATAAAGTTGGAATATTAAATTTTTCTGTCAAAACAACAAATCAGAGCACCACTGCTGGGTAACAGGGATTGGTTTAACTATTAGCAGCTATTAATGATCATAATTAACAATTAATTATTAATAGAATTAATAATAAAGTTAGAATATACAACTTTTATTCAGACTAACAAATCAGGGCACCCCCTGGTCAGGAATCATTAGCCAAACAACTTTCACTCTGTCAGGTGTTGTCCTGTGAATACCAATCCAATTTGGTGTGGTATTATAGAGCAATAGATGAAAGAGGAGATAACAGAACTGGGATTTTGGAACAGCAACCTCTGCACTCATAGAGGGGTTAGACAACGAAACTGAAACACCTGTCATTTTAGTGTGGGAGGTTTCATGGCTAAATTGGACCAGCCTGGTAGCCAGTCTTCATTGATTGCACATTGCACCAGTAAGAGCAGAGTGTGAAGGTTAAGTTAGCAGGGTAAGAGCACAGTTTTACTCAAAATATTGAAATGCACACAACATTATGGTTGACATACCAGAGTTCAAAAGAGGACAAATTGTTGATGCACGTCTTACTGGCGCATCTGTGACCAATACCGCAAGTCTTTGTGATATATCAAGAGCCATGGTATCCAGGGTAATGTCAGCATACCAGCAAGAAGGACGAACCACATCCAATAGGATTAACTGTGGACGCAAGAGGAAGCTGTCTGAAAGGGATGTTCGGGTGCTAACCCGAATTGTATCCAAAAAACATAAAACCATGGCTGCCCAAATCACGGCAGAATTAAATGTGCACCTCAACTCTCCTGTTTCCACCAGAACTGTCCGTCGGGAGCTCCACAGGGTCAATATACACGGCCGGGCTGCTATAGCCAAACCTTTGGTCACTCATGCCAATGCCAAACGTTGGTTTCAATGGTGCAAGGAGCGCAGATCTTGGGCTGTGGATAATGTGAAACATGTATTGTCTCTCATGAGTCCACCTTTACTGTTTTCCCCACATCCGGGAGAGTTACGGTGTGGAGAAGCCCCAAAGAAGTGTACCACCCAGACTGTTGCATGCCCAGAGTGAAGCATGGGGGTGGATCAGTGATGGTTTGGGCAGCCATATCATGGCATTCCCTTGGCCCAATACTTGTGCTAGATGGGCGCGTCACTGCCAAGGACTACCGAACCATTCTTGAGGACCATGTGCATCCAATGGTTCAAACATTGTATCCTGAAGGCAGTGCCGTGTATCAGGATGACAATGCACCAATACACAGCAAGACTGGTGAAAGATTGGTTTGATGAACATGAAAGTGAAGTTGAACATCTCCCATGGCCTGCACAGTCACCAGATCTAAATATTATTGAGCCACTTTGGGGTGTTTTGGAGGAGCGAGTCAGGAAACGTTTTCCTCCACCAGTATCACGTAGTGACCTGGCCACTATCCTGCAAGAAGAATGGCTTAAAATCCCTCTGACCACTGTGCAGGACTCTTATATGTCATTCCCAAGACGAACTGACGCTGTATTGGCCGCAAAAGGAGGCCCTACACCATACTAATAAATTATTGTGGTCTAAAACCAGGTGTTTCAGTTTTATTGTCCAACCCCTGTATATAGAATAAACACAAACAATGACTTTCCAAAATAAAGTAATTCTTTCCAAGTTAAAATATTTTAATCAACAAACTATTTAACTAGGCTAATAACGCTAAACTAAAACTATTAAGGAAACTAAAAGAACGTGGATAACTTATTATATAAAAAAAGGAACAGGGACTAAACCATGACAAATAAAAGAATGCAATGATACCACAGTTCAGTGTGGATTTTTATGTTTAAGAACCAAGGTTGGTCCTAAGGTATTTGGAATGAAGTCAAATTAAGGCTCAATGGTCATTAGTATTAGCTAAGCAGGTAGCCTGCTAGCACTGAAATAGTTTAGCTTTTAGCACCACAAACAAAGCAAAACACAGTGAAAAGACAATATTTAGATTTAATCATAAACTAATTTTCTCTGCCAAGACACCACTTCTTAAGTGAACCATTCTGATGAACAGGAGGACAGGAGTTCCAAAGCGTAATGACTTGTGTGGTAGGTGATGAACAAAGAAGACTGCTGTCGGTAGTCTCATGGAATAGCATCTGCTTCCTGCATTGGCACGCAGGAAGGTGTGCGTACAACTCTGGCAGTTCCAACACTGTCCTCTCTGAGGGCAGTGGAAGGGGGAAAGCCACTTTACTCTCCATGATTAATCTCTGGCTCAGAAAGAAAGATTTACCTCAGCTTGTCTGAATAACCCCCGTGATATGAATGCTGAACACACATACCGCAGGTCATAACTGAACTTTTGACCAGTTTATGACCAAGAGAACACAAACATCAGATCATACTCAACTTTGGATTCAAAAATTGAAAAGGCACTCCAATGTTCATGTGCGCAAATGTGGGTGCGCGCCAATGTTTTGTACTAAGTCATGGAGATTCCAGCTGTGACTCCTCTTTTCTGGGCTGTCCTACAAGTAGAATAATGCTGTACGTTCTGTTGTTATAGGATTATTTTATTCAGTTTTGGTTGTTAGACAGATTACATAAAATAGAGCATGTTTTCTTCATCATAGGGTCTGATTTTATTTAGCATTTAAAGTAAGATCTGACTGACAACAAGCATCTTGCCACAAACAAATCTCAACACACATCACTGTGGGCCAATTGTATTAGCCTTTCATTGGTATATCTGTAATAGGAAAGTGGTTGCAAAACAATCTGTCAAGGATCTTTTTTGTGCTAAAGAGGTTTGCTGTTATTTAGATTACACATTATCTAATTCTATAAAATTAGTTTTCATTTAAATCTTTATTCTCAGGTGTCAAATGGTGCTGAACTTGAGATTTACAACACTTAAGAATATAATGTTTTTTTAGCATATGACTCCCAACTAAATCAGAGGTCATGGATTAGTGGACCAGGGTCCCGATCCGGACCCACGTGCCATCCAATCTGGACCCAACCTGATTTTAAACATTTATATTTTACTGCATGTTGTCCAACAGTATCTAACTTCACTTGCACCACATCTTGTGTTAATATGGTATAGCCCTGCCAGAGGCTGCACGTGGTCCAAGTCAGGCAATGAGCTGCTACAGGTCAGGGCTGCTGCTGCTGCTACCTTAACCGCAAAGCATTTTCTCATTTACTATGTAGACATAAACATTTTATTCCTGTCGGCTGCCGCGTTGGACTTTTGAACAGGTGCGACAGACAGCTATGTAGGTCAGCTCTATTCACACTCTATCCACACTCCAAGCCAGCTGGTGGCAGTAATGCATCACATCGTTGTACGCCAACCACCAGAAAATGACAAAGAAGAAGATATCTGGGTCATTCAATGTGGGTTGCTAAGTTACTAGCTTGGGAGCTCACATTTGCTGATAGTACAATGACTTGGTGGTGCACAGATGAGTGAGTAAAAGAACTCGGCTTCATCCAAAATACGTAAAGTGGACAATGAAAATCGTACATTCAAAGATGAATGGACAGAAGCATAGGGTCTCTTACAGCACAACAGTGAGCATACGAGTGTTCACTGTGAGTACAGTGGATTTTGGGAAAACACAAAAAGCCTTTCACTGATTGGGAAATGATCACAGAGTGCGTGGAAGCTGTGGCAGAAACACTTTAAGATGGAAAAGAAGGACAAGAACTTAAGGACAAGGTTAAGCAAATTGCCCTGCCTGCCACAAACACAAGGAGAGCAGAATTATATCAAGATGTACAGACCCAGCTCGACTGAGCCATTCAAAGTATGTTTAATATTGGTACTTAAATTAGATTGCTCTTTTCTGTTCAGCAGATGATTTCATGGGCATATGAATAATTAATCAGTAGTTAAAAACAAACAAACTCTAGTGTTAATTAAATGTTAAATGAAGATGAAAGAAAATATCTTTGTTTCTTGATTTAAAATGTTTGGACCCCAAAGTGTTTGGGTGAGGGAGGGAGTGGACCTCCTGCTATTTTAATTGGGGACCCTTATACTACATGAAAAAAAAACTGCTATTGATGAAATTTCTCCCATTCCTATTTTATTTCCCATCATTATTAGTATTTTTAGTAAACAACTATTCATTTTTCTCTCATTTCCGTTTTTATGTATTTGGAGTAATTTGGAATCCTGGTTAGTTACATATAATCAACTAACCTGGACAAATTTTTATGAACTTTAAAATTCTACCTTAATTAAAGAATCTTTCCAAAAAATGTAAACAAAATGTAAAATCTGATGTTTTGGTCCATTGCAAATAAAGACAAACCATAACAGACTAATATACGACTCACTCCTTTGACATGAGCAATCCCATAACAGGTGGTTAAATCTGTATTTCAAGGCAGAGAGGCAGGGTTTTGCATGAATTATAATTCTAATGAAGAATCCATAAAATGAAATTGATCTTTGAATTAGCAGACAGAGTGAGGCGATAGTGATTAGTGTGTTCAGCGTGGCAGAGCTAATTAGTGCACCAGCCGCTCATCGTGAATGTGTGTGTGTGTGTGTGTGTGTGTGTGGGTGTGTGTGTGTGTGTGTTTGTGCGTGTTTGTCCTTGTGTGGATTTATGGTCCTTGGTCTTAGACTTTAATTTCCTTCTCCTCCTGACATGTCAGAGGTTGTAAATCAGTAAGACACAAGCATACAAACACACTCACTCAGGCACATGTAGACAAACCATCTGCGCATGGGGAAACATAATTTAGAGCCCACTGTGTATGTGTCCTGATTCACTCTAATCATTTTCTCATTTGACTTTACAGCAACCTTTGTGGTAATAACAGAGATAAACACTGGATTCATGCAACATCATCAGTGCAAAGATTTAACTGTTTGTTGACAAATATATTTTGAATTTACATACGAATTTTAAAAATATTTAAACTTTATTTTTATTTGTGTTTGTTTCTAAAAAATGATTAGCATACACTCTAGAAGGAGTAATGGATTTAAAATGTCCTTTCTTCTCTTTCTGGTTAAATGTATTTCTTCTTTTGGTTTTACTTTCAATTTGTGTGGACATACTCCTGTATGGCTTAATAGGAAGGCTGACACAAAAATTTGAACAACACCTCGGTGACTTCATTGCAAGAACACTGTGCAAGAACACTGTGTAATAGTGTTAATTTAAACTAGCAATGATGTCTATGTCTCTAAACCACCAGGAATAATAGATTTTGGTGCATTCTGATTATAAAGTGGGTAAATCAATATGATTAATTATGGGGACCTTTGTTTTGTTTTAATGGCAAACCTCTAAAAGTTACATTTAAAATTTACATTGAGATTTTTACTTGTTTTACCTCTACAAATAAGTAAAGAGTTATGTACCACATAAATGACACTAAGAACTAACAAATAGGCAAACAAATAAATTGAAATGAATAGATGAAACAATAAAAAAGTTTTGTAATTAAACATAAAATGCTGCAAAAATGTTTTAGAGCTATGGAAGGGTTGTAAAAACAGTTGGTCTCTTTATAAAAATTAGATACTTAAGTCTGTTATGATTTCATGTAGACTTGAATTACAATTTGATTGATAATCACTTCTTCATAAAGTGGAGCTCATAGATCAAGATCATATGATGCAGTCAATGGTTACAAGAGTTGCACTGAAACAGTTTCAAAATACCAATAAAGCTGCTTTTAACGAGTCGGTATTATAGTGCTTCCATGGAAGTAAATTGTTTTTGACAAAGGTGTGTTGTGTCAGCATACCCATGGTAAAAGTGATCAGTTGCCATGCTGATAACATTCTGACTTGATCTTTCATATCGAGGTTCATTAGTTTACCTGTAAATACAGCCCTATTAAAAGCAAAAGACAGATGCCCCAACATTATGTGTGCATCAGAGCCAGTTTATTGTAAAGTGTGAGTTATTGTACAGATGAAACAAGCAGAGACTGGAAATATTACACGAGACCAATAACAAAAATTTCTAATATATAAATGTGGGCTAATAAAAAATATGTTTAATACCTGCTTAAAGGTTATTATTTTCAAAAGGTACTTGACAAAGGACAAAGGAACCTCATCAAAATGCATACTCTAATTTATTGAATATGACTATGTGTGCACACAGTTTCATTAGGGTTGATTTAGGTGTTTAGCATATAGATTATTAAATTTATTTAAAGTTATTGCACAATCTCAAATGTCAGCTCATCAACAGACTTTTATTGTCAGGAATAATGGAAATAGGGTGTAACAAGCTCATTTTCTTATTATTGATTAAATTTATGGACAAATTTAACTTGTGCCGCCAATTTTAGAGAACCTGTAATAACGATTTGCAGCGGTTCTTTGTCCTGCTTTTAGGCAGTTGCTAATGAGCTAGTTATAGTTCAGTTATACTCGTACTCGTACTCGTCGTCTTCCGCTTATCCGGAACCGGGTCGCGGGGGCAGCAGACTTAGCAGAGACACCCAGACGTCCCTCTCCCCAGACACCTCCTCCAGCTCCTCCGGGGGGAGCCCAAAGCGTTCCCAGGCCAGCCGAGAGACATAGTCCCTCCAGCGTGTCCTGGGCCGTCCCCTGGGCCTCCTCCCGATGGGACGTGCCTGGAACACCTCCCGAGGAAGGCGTCCAGGAGGCATCCGGTATAGATGCCCGAGCCACCTCAACTGGCTCCTCTTGATGTGGAGGAGCAGCGGCTCTCCTCCGAGCCCCTCCCGAATGGCCGAGCTCCTCACCCTGTCTCTAAGGGAGTGCTCGGCCACCCTACGGAGGAAGCTCATTTCAGCCGCTTGTATCCGGGATCTCGTTCTTTCGGTCATGACCCAAAGTTCATGGCCATAGGTGAGGGTAGGAACGTAGACCGACCGGTAAATCGAGAGCTTTGCTTTTCGGCTCAGCTCTCTTCTCACCAAACGGGGCCCGGCACAGCGCCCCCATTACTGCGGCAGCCGCACCGATCCGTCTGTCGATCTCCCGCTCCATTCTTCCTCACTCGTGAACAAGACCCCGAAGATACTTGAACTCCTCCACTTGAGGCAGGAACTCCCCTCCAACCTGAAGAGGACAAGCCACCCTTTTCCGGTTTGAGTACCATGGCCTCTGACTTGGAGGAGCTGATCTTCATCCCAGCCGCTTCACACTCGGCTGCGAACCGCCCCAGCGCATGCTGTAAGTCTTGGCTAGAGGGGGCCTGCAGGACCACGTCATCTGCAAAAAGAAGAGAGAAAATCCACTGGTCCCCAAACCAGACCCCCTCCGGCCTTGGCTGTTTCTAGAAATCCTGTCCATAAAAGTTAGGGAACAGGACCGGTGACAAAGGGGCAGCCCTGCCGGAGTCCAACATGCACCGGGAACAGGTCCGACTTAGTGCCGGCAATGCGGACCAAACTCCTGCTCCGCTCGTACAGGGACCGGATGGCCCCTAATAAAGGGCCCCCGATTCCATACTCCCGGAGCACCCCCCACAAGGCATCACGAGGGACACAGTCGAATGCCTTTTCCAGGTCCACGAAAACACATGTGAACCCGGGGGGCAAACTCCCATGAGCCCTCGAGTACCCTGTAGAGGGTATAGAGCTGGTCCAGTGTTTTCCACGGCCGGGACGAAAACCACACTGCTCCTCCTGAAGCCGAGGTTCGACTATCGGCCGGACTCTCCTCTCCAATACCCTGGCGTAGGCCTTACCAGGGAGGCTGAGGACTGTGATCCCCCTGTAGTTGGAACAACACCTCCGGTCCCCTTCTTATGAAGGGAAACCACCCCCCCGGTCTGCCAGTCCAGAGGCACTGTCCCCGGGCCCGCCATGCAATGTTGAAGAGGCGTGTCAACCATGACAGCCCCACAACATCCAGAGATTTGAGGTACTCAGGGCGGATCTCATCCACCCCCAAGCCTTGCCACCGCGGAGCTTTTTAACCACCTCGGTGACTTCAGCCTGGGTGATGAAAGAGTCCAACCCCGAGTCCCCAGTCTCTGCTTCCACCAGGGAATGCGTGATGGCAGGATTGAGGAGATCCTCAAAGTACTCCTTCCACCACCCGATAATGTCCCCAGTCGAGGTCAGCAGCCTCCCACCCCCACTTTAAACAGTGTTGGCGAGGCACTGCTTCCCCTTCCTTAGGTGCCGGAATTCGAGGCCGACCGGTAGTCCTTCTCCTTGGCCTCACCGAACTCCTCCCAGGCCCGAGTTTTTGCCTCTGCCACAGCCCGGGCCGCAGCACGCTTGGCCTCACGGTACCCGTCAGCCGCCTCAGGAGTCCACAAGCCAACCACAGCCGATAGGACTCCTTCTTCAGCTTGACAGGTATCCCTTACTGCCGGTGTCCACCACCGGGTTCTGGGATTTCCACCGCGACAGGCACCGCAGACCTTACGGCCGCAGCTACGGGCAGCAGCATCGACAATACATGCGGAGAACATGGTCCACTCGGACTCTATGTCTCCAACATCCCCCGGAATCTGGTCAAAGCTCTCCCGGAGGTGGGAGTTGAATACATCCCTGGCCGAGGGCTCCGCCAGGCGTTCCCAGCAGACCCTCACTATGCGCTTGGGCCTGCCAAGTCTGTCCGGCTTTCTCCTCCTCCAGCGGATCCAACTCACCACCAGGTGGTGATCAGTGGACAGCTCAGCCCCTCTCTTCACCCGAGAGTCCAAAACAAAGGTCTGATGATATGACAACAAAGTCGATCATTGACCTCCTGCCTAGGGTGTCCTGGTGCCAAGTGCACTGATGGACACCCTTATGCTTGAACATGGTGTTCATTATGGACAATCCGTGACTAGCACAGAAGTCCAATAACAAAACACCACTCGGATTCAGATCGGGGAGGCCATTCCTCCTGATCACGCCTCTCCAGGTGTCACTGTCGTTTCCCACGTGGGTGTTGAAGTTCCCCAGCAGAATAATGGAGTCCCCGGGAGGGGCTTTATCCAGCACCCCCGACAGGTACACCAAGAAGGCCGGGTACTCCGCACTACCGCTCGGCCCGTAGGCCGAAACGACAGTCAGAGACCTATCCCAGACCCGAAGGCGCAGGGATGCGACCCTCTCATCCACCGGGGTAAACCCCAACACGAGACGGCTGAGCTGGGGGGCAACAAGCAAACCCACCCCAGCCCGCTGCCTCTCCCCGTGGGCCACTCCAGAGTAGAAGAGAGTCCAGCCCCTCTCAAGGAGATGGGTTCCAGAGCCCACGCTGTGCGTGGAGGCGAGCCCGACTATTTCTAATCGATATCTCTTGACCTCCCGCACAAGCTCAGGCTCCTTCACCCCAGCGAGGTAAAATTCCACGTCCCTAGAGCCAACCTAAGCATCCGGGGATCGGGCCGCTGAGGTCTTCACCTTCGTCCGCCACCCAATCCTCTTTGCACCGGTCCCTCACGCTTCCCCCTGCAGGTGGTGGGCCCACTGGGGGATGGCCTCGCGTCTCTCGTTCGGGCTTGGCCTGGCCGGGTCCCGCGAGGAGGAACCCGGCCACCAGGCGCTCTCCGACGAGTCCCAACCCCAGGCCTGGCTCCAGGGTGGGACCCCGGCTCCGCCGTACCGGGCGACGTCACGTGCCTCGTTATATTTGTCCTCATGAAGGATTCTTGAACCGCTCTTTGTCTGACCCATTACCTAGAGCCTGTTTGCCATGGGAGACCCTACCAGGGGCATTTAAGCCCCAGACAACATAGCCTCTAGGATCATTTGAACACTCAAACCCCTCCACCACGTTAAGGTGGCCGTTCAAGGAGGGGCAGTTTAGTTATAGTTTCTATTAAACTTTCTGAGACATGAGATGTTTAAACAGTTTAGTGCACAAAACTTCAACTTTGGTGTTTGCAGCTTAATGGACATTTATCAGTGCTGTGATAATTTGCAGCCATTAGATTTTTCTGTCTTTCATTTTTGTTTCTCACAAATTTTAATCTTCAGTAAAGGTAACTCCTTTAAATATAAAACACAATTTCCTAATGAAACCCTTATTTATGAAGAAAAAAAAATGTATCCAAACCAACCTTGCCCTACGTAAAAAAGAGTTAAATCATTAATAAACTTTGATTTACCATATTTTTAGAAACCTGAGTTTCCGGATTATTGCCAAACCTGTCAAATCAAGAGATTACTTTAATAGAACTTTTCTGACAACAGGAAGTAGGAAAAAAGATTTCAAAACACAGCACATCCTGTTCCAATCTGAAGAAAATCAAGAAAAGTAGTTTAGCCACATATGCTTTTTAAAGGTGACCTTTTATACTTCCTTTAAACATTTGGGATATGTCTATGGGCTATACAAAACATGTTAATTACATTTTTCGCACAAAATCATTCTCAGAAAATGAGATTTCAACTCTTCAGTTTCCCCTTTTTTGAGATCCTTTCAGAAAGAGTTGTTTTAGGGCTCTGTCACGTTTATGCAAATTAGCAGTATCTGGCCACGCCCACTACTTCGTACATGTGAAAACAGAATCGAAATTTATAATGGATCAAACATAATCGTGCGACCATGTACGACTACGCGGTGCCACACAATAAACTGCTCGGCAAGTCTCCACATCGATCTGTTTTATATGTGACACACTGCTCCGAGCAGCCGGTTGCGGGTACGCACAGCATCACAGCCACTCTCTGACTTGCACTGAGAGGTGTATTCCTCTTCTTAATCCCTAGTCTGGTTTAATGACCTTTAACACCACCTTCTTCTCTAAAGATACATGGCAAATTAGTTCTGCCTTCCTGTCTGATGACACCATGGCAGAAAGAGTGGGAAATGTAAGAATTTGTCACCAGAAATATACGAAATTGGTATGCTCAACTATGAAGACATAGACTGTCCCGGTGGAGTGCGCGCTGCTCACAGTACACCCGACTATGTTCTGCCCTTAAGACACAACAATAAGTACTTACTGTACATTTCTGTCATCTGCAGATTTGCCAGAAACAATAGAGACTTAATTTTTCTTCAGTTTAAGTCTCTCTGGAAATCCTGACGTGCACTGATGAGACTTCTCAAAGCAGTCCGTGGTGAAGTGATTCTAGTGAACTAGAAGTGAAACTTGTACTGTCTTCAGCAATGTGGCTGGAACATTGCCCTCAAAAATAAAATTAAATTCAGTCATTTTCTACTGCTTATTCCATAGTGGGTCGCGGGGGAGCTGGTGCCTATCTCCAACAGTCTATGGGCAAGAGGCAGGGTACACCCTGGACAGGTCGCCAGTCCATCGCAGGGCAACACACAAACAACCAAGGACAAACTCATTCATACACCTAAGGCCAATTTAGACTGAACCCACGCATGCACGGGGAAAACATGCAAACTCCATGCAGAAAAGTCCCTGGCTGGGAATCGATCCCTGGACCTTCTTGCTGCAAGGCAACAGTGCTACCAACTGCGCCACCGTGCAGCCCTCATCTCAATTCAAATCAACACAATTCGGTTTATTTCTATAGAGCCAAATCACAACACATGTCGTCTCAAGGCACTTCACAAAGTCAGCTACATACAGGGGTTGGACAATGAAACTGAAACACCTGGTTTTAGCAATCCCTCATACTGAGCATGCATGTAGCGACAGTGGAGAGGAAAAACTCCCTTTTAACAGGAAGAAACCTCCAGCAGAACCAGGCTCAGTGTGAACGGCCATCTGCCACGACCGACTGGGGGTTTGAGTGAACAGAGCAGAGACACAAAAAGAGGACTGATCCAGGAGTACTTTCTACGGGAAAGAAAAGTAAATGTTAATGGATGTAGCTCCTTTAGACGTTTCATCTAGAAAGAAAGAACAGATAAACTCTGAGCCAGTTTTCAATGTTAGAGTCTGAAAGAGAGCACATTTAATTAGTTACAGTAAAAGCTCAGTCAGTTGCTATGTCTAGGAGAGAGAAAGGGTTAAACACTGAAAGACAGAGCCAAGTGGTTCATCGGTAGAGAGTGAGCATTAAGTTGTTGCCAGCAGATGCTTGGGCGATGCCCCCCTCGAGAAAGGTGTCACAGGTAGACACAGAGTCAGACCAGGTGTAGCTTCTAGGAAGAGAAAAGAGAGAGAACATAAAGTTAAAAGCTGAAACAACAGCAAATAATGTAAAATTGGTGATTAGTATGTGAATGTAGCGAAGAGAGTGAAAGTGGTCATTAAGTCCTCAAGCAGCCTAAGCCTATAGCAGCATAACTACAGAGATAGCCCAGGATAACCTAAGCCACTCTAACTATAAGCTTTATCAAAAAGGAAAGTTTTAAGCCTAGCCTTAAAAGTAGACAGGGTGTCTGCCTCACGGACTAAAACTGGGAGCTGGTTCCACAGGAGAAGAGCCTGATAACTAAAGGATTTGCCTCCCATTCTACTTCTAGAGACTCTAGGAACCACCAGTAAACCTGCATTCTAAGAACGAAGTGCTCTGTTAGGAATATATTGAACAATCAGATCTCTGATGTATGATGGAGCTAGATCATTAAGGGCTTTATATGTGAGGAGGAGAATTTCAAATTCCATTCTGGATTTAACAGGGAGCCAGTGAAGGGAAGCTAAATAGGAGAAATATGATCTCTCTTTTTAATTTTCATCAGAACTCTTGCTGCAGCATTTTGAATCAGCTGAAGGCTTTTAACTGCATTTTGTGGATATCCTGATAGTAAAGAATTACAATAGTCCAGCCTTAAAGTAACAAATGCATGGACTAGCTTTTTAGCGTCACTTCTGGATAGGATATTTCTAATTTTGGCAATGTTCTGGAGGTGAAAGAAGTAAATCCTAGAAACCTGTTTAACATGGGATTTAAATGACATGTCCTGCTCAAAAGTAACACCAAGGTTTTTTACAATATTACCGGACGTCAGTTCATGTCTTCAAGACATGTTTGTAGTCTATCTAACTGGTTGGGCTCATCAGGATTTATGGATAAGTAGAGTTGAGTATCATCAGCGTAACAGTTGAAATTAATCCTATGTTGCCTGATAATTTTACCTATTGGAAGCATATATATATATTGAAGAGAATTGGCCCATGTACTGAACACTGTGGTTCCCTGGGATTCCCGCCTGTCGCGGCGGCCTGTCGCGGCGGCAATCCCAGAACCCGGTGGTGGACACCGGCAGTAAGGGATGCTGTCAAGCTGAAGAAGGAGTCCTATCGGCTGTGGTTGGCTTGTGGGACTCCTGAGGCGGCTGACGGGTACCGTGAGGCCAAGCGTGCTGCGGCCCGGGCTGTGGCAGAAGCAAAAACTCGGGCCTGGGAGGAGTTTGGTGAGGCCATGGAGAAGGACTACCAGTCGGCCTCGAAGCGATTCTGGCAAACCGTCCGGTGCCTCAGGAAGGGGAAGCAGTGCTTCGCCAACACTTTTATAGTGGGGGTGGGAGGCTGCTGACCTCGACTGGGGACATTATCGGGCGGTGGAAGGAGTACTTCGAGGATCTCCTCAATCCTGCCATCACGCATTCCCTGGTGGAAACAGAGGCTGGGCCCGGGGGTTTTGGACTTTTTCCCACAAGGCTAAAGTCCCCGAGGGGGTTAAAAAGCTCCGCGGTGGAAAGGGCTTCGGGGGTGGATGAGATCCCCCCTGAGTACCTAAAAATCTCTGGATGTTTGGGGCTGTCGGGGTTGACTTCAACATTGCATGGCGGTCAGGGACAGTGCCTCTGGACGGGGCAGACCGGGGGGGGGCCCCCCTTCATAAAAAGGGGAACCAGAGGGTGTTGTTCCAAACGGGGGGATCACACTCCTCAGCCTCCCTGGAAGGCCTAGGCCAGGGTTTTGGAGAGGAGAGTCCGGCCGATAGTCGAACCTCGGCTTTAGGGGGAGCAGTGTGGTTTTTTCGCCCGGCCGTGGAACACTTGACCAGCTCTATACCCTTACAGGGAAACCCGAGGGCTCATGGGGAGTTTGCCCAAACCCGGTTCCCACAGGGTTTTTTTGGGACCTGGAGAAGGCATTCGACTGTGTCCCTTGTGATGCCTGGGGGGGTGCCCCGGAGTATGGAAGGGGGGGCCCCTTTATTGGGGGGCCATCCGGTCCCTGTACGAGCGGAGCAGAGTTTGGCCGCATTGCCGGCAATAAGTCGGACCTGTTCCCCGGGGTGCATGTTGGACTCCGGCAGGGCCCCTTGTCACCCGGTCCCGTTCATAACTTTTATGGGCAGGAATTTTAGACGCAACCAAGGGGGCCCGGGGGGGGTCTGGTTTTTGGGGACCAGTGGATTTTGTCTCTTCTTTTTGCAGATGACGTGGTCCTGCTGGCCCCCTCTATCCAAGACCTAGAGCATTGCGTGGGGCGGTTCGCAGCCGAGTGTGAAGCGGCTGGGATGAGATCAGCTCCTCCAAGTCAGAGGCCATGGTACTCGACCGGAAAAGGGGCTTGTCCTCTTCAGGTTGGAGGGCAGTTTCCTGCCTAATGGAGGAGTTCAAGTATCCGGGGTCTTGTTCACGAGTGAGGGAAGAATGGAGCGGGAGATCGACAGATGGATCGGTGCGGCTGCCGCAGTAATGGGGGGAGCTGTGCCGGGCCGTTGTGGTGAAGATAGAGCTGAGCCAAAAACCGAAGCTCTTGTTTTACCGGTCGGTCTATTTTCCTACCCTCACCTATGGCCATGAACTTTGGGTCATGACCGAAAGAACGAGATCCCGGGATAAAAGCAGCTAAAAATGAGCTTCCCCCGTAGGGTGGCCGAGCACCCCCTTAGAGACAGGGTGAGGAGCTCGGCCATTCGGGAGGGGCTCGGAGTAGAGCCGCTGCTCCTCCACATCGAGAGGAGCCAGTTGAGGGGGCCGGGCATCTATACCGGATGCCTCCTGGCCCCTTTCCTCGGGGAGGGGGTTCCAGGCACGTCCCACTGGGAGGAGGCCCGGGGGGACGGCCCAGGACACGCTGGAGGGACTATGTCTCTCGGCTGGCCTGGGAACGCCGGGGGCTCCCCCCGGAGGAGCTGAAGGAGGTGTCTGGGGAGAGGGACGTCTGGGTGTCTCTGCTGAGTCTGCTGCCCCCCGACCCGTTTCCGGATAAGGGAAGACGACGAGTACGAGTACGAGTACGAGAATTGGCCCCCAAGTACTGAACCCTGTCGTACACCACAATTACCCTGGAGTTTTTAAAGATGATTTATCATTTACATAAACAAACGGAATCCTTCAGCAAAAAGATTTAAAAACCAAATTTTAAGAGAATACTGACTGTATCAAAAAGCAGCACTGAGATCTAACAGGACAAGTAAGCAAAGTCCATTATTGAGCCATAAGGGAATATCATTATTGCTTTCAGCAGAGCTGTTTCAGTGCAGATGAGTCTGAAACCTACTGAAACTCTTCAAAAGGCTTCCCTGGAAAACGTCCACACATTTGATTAGAAACTATTTTTCAAGATTTTTTAGATAAAAAGGAAGATTGGAAAAGGGTCTGAATTTTTCAAGCATCTAAATAAAAGTGAAGGTTTCTTAAGTAAAGGTTTAATTACAGCTCCCTTAAAAAAGTTGTGGTACATATCCATTTACAAAGGATAATTAATCATATCTAAAGGGGGTGGTAATCAGAGGGAACATTTCCCTTTAAAAAATTTTGGTGGGTTTGGGGGTTAACATACAATTTAAAGTTTAGATGAAGTAATTTTCTGATAATCAGGAAGCCTACGGGGATCAAAAAGTACAAACACAGATCGGTTATACTTTATTTCCAAATGTTTTCACTTACTGAGGATAAAGTAATCATCGTCGGAGTATGTCAAAGATTTTTTTTTTTAAATAGAATCAATTTTTGTTTAAGGGGAAATCCCATAAAGTTGACTGCTGAGAGCTCGCTAACTAACAGCGACTGGGGCTCAGTGGGAAGAGTAGTGTCTTGCAATCAGAAGGTTGTGGGTTTTGTTTCCCGTTTTCCCCTGCCATTTTTTGAGGGCCCCCTGGGCAAGGCACTTAATCTCAAGTTGCCTACCGATCTGCGTATCGGTGTATGAATTTGTGAGCGTTAGTGAGTGCGATTGGGTGATTGTGACTCTAGCGTAAAGCGCTTTGTATGACTGGAAAAGCGCTTCACCATTTTACTCTGTGTAAGTTTAGCAACTGTACTAAAGAGAAACCTATGATTATTCTTGTTCTCTTCTATTAATGATGAGAAATAAGCTGTTCTTGCTTGGCAAAGTGTCTTTTTATACAACAGTAGGCTATTTTTCCTACTGTAGAGCGTCATTTTCTCTCCAATTTTCTAACATTGTGCTTTAAAGTACGCAGCTCTGAATTAAACCAGGGAGCCAGCCTCCTATGAATAATTACCTTCTTTTTTAAGGGGGCTGCATTGTCTAATGCACCACGTAAATGAAGCCACAAATATCTGTTATCCGACATCAGGAGCATGTACATGGACACGTGGGTCTTTGCAGCCAACAACAGAACATCTGCCTTTGAGGGTAGCCATTGTATAGCGTGTGTAAGGTAAAACCAGCCAATGAGACGTGATCCTCTACTGAAAATCAAGTGGGTGAAGCTTTGGTAGTCAGGGGCGGGACTCAGATAATTACACAGTTTTTGAAATGGCACGTTTTCTAGAAAAAATAAAACATTTGTTTAGAGCCAAACAATGGCTGAATGTTTTTTTGTGTTTGCGTTTGGACTGTTTGTAGATGCATTAGAGGCCCAAATGGAAGTATAAAAACGTTTAGGGGACCTATTAAGCATAATAGGTCCCCTTTTAAATAAGTGTTTGACCATTTATTAGGACAAGGAGAATAAATGAACTGAGAGGAGAGTATGAGCTACGTGTGTGATAACATAGCAGCACACATTTAGATAGAAAATGACAACAACTTAAGGAAAAGTTGAAGGAAATTGCCATGACTGCCACAGGCACAACAGGTTAAGCAGAATTGTTATACCAAGGTGTACAAACCCAGCTCAAGTGTGCCATTCAAAGTGTGTTTAATATTTGTACTTGGATTGCACTTTTCTGCACTCATCTTCAGCAGATGATTTTGTGGTCATATGGATAATTCATCAGTAGTTAAAAAACAAAAACTCTATTGGTAATTAAATGTTCAATAAAAATGAAAGAAAATATTTATGTCAGTTCATTTAAAATGTTTGAAACCCAAAGTGTGTTGATGGAGGTAGTAGACCTCCTGCTATTTTAGTTGGGGACCCCTGATCTAAACGATTTTTCCAACAAAATCAAGGATTAGCACAATAACTAGCCAAAGATCAGATATTAGTTTAAAATCTGTATTATCGTGTAATATCAGTTGTACTGTATGACTGTAACAATCACTTACCTACTCTACTGTATGTGTCTTATCTTATTTGTATTTTGCATAACATTGTTTTACATTAGCATTGTACATGATTAAGAATATACTACAGAATAATGTCAGTAAAATACCTTAATGTCAACTCCAGATAAATTTGGGAATTATGACTTGATCAGTGTCACCATGGAAACAGAGGTTAAATTTTATCTGTGACAGAGATCACACTTTCCCTGAAGGTTTACATATCAAACCTGTTTAGAATACTCTGGATTTTGCTTTGATTGAAAAAAGAATCCGTCTGGAGGTGTTGGGTTTGCTTTCTATCTAAACAACGTCGTCATTCAATACAGGACACAGAATGAGGAAGAACTAACATGAACAGGGAGAGAAGGGGATGAAGATGAAAGAGAAGGGAATGAGAAGTGAAGCGGAGTACATGGTCAGGTCAAATGCTTCGTTTTTGGGTGAAACAAAGTTCACATTACCATACAGTGTGTGTGACCAAATTTGTAACCAAGTGACGCCAATAGATAGAGCTTCTATTGTGCTGTTGTATATACAGCCACCCCCACCCACTAACCCACACACGCTTACGTGCACATTTGCACACTTGTCTCATTATGAGAATAAAGTTCACTATCACAGATACAGCAGCCTCCTGAGGTTTAAGAATGCACACAGCACACACATACAGACGCAGACTCAGACACAGATTTGTGTGCGTCAGTTACCTGATAAACTGGAGAACATGCAAGTGTTTGTGCATGCACATCTGTGAGCAGAAATTGAACCCTTGAACTGTGTTTAACCCCCTCTTTCTCATTATCCCTGTTCTGTACATCCTTCATCTGGCCTTTATTGTTGTTTTTCTCCTTCCTCTTTCTCTTCCTGTTTTTGACACCTTCATTTGTTTTCATCTCAATCTTTTTGCCTCTCTCTCTCTTTGTCAGCAGCACATAAACTGGATTCAGGTGCTCTGAGCTCATGGCTAAATTTATTCGGCAATCTGCTTTGAGAATGCTAAATGATTGGACAAAGAAAAAATGTTGGTGCATGAACACATACACACATTCTCACACACAAATAAATTAGTGATCATTTACAAGTCATCTGGGTAAATATTAACTGGATGTTAAATTTACCTATTTATGAAAAGTGTTGTGGCGACAAAATGAAATTTGTTTTTATTATTGATTATTTATCTGCTATTTGGCTCTTTTGATGGTGCATGTAAAATGTTCAAATGTGTTGAATATAGAGAACTTAATAGATATTTTCAAAAAAATCATGTTTATCAAGATCACCAAAATTTATTAAAATAGGTACAAATAAGGATCACCGAAAAGGTGTTGTAATTATGTTTTTCCACTGTTTTGCCACATTATTCCACCACATGAAAGAATGCATTGTGCACTACATATATATATGTAAAACCAATAAATCATTAAAAGTAGGAAATAAATTGAATGACCAAAACAAAGTTTAAAATACAAAATTCAATTATAAAATTCAAAATAAAAATGTAAAATACAATGAAATTCAAAATATGTACATACACTGAAAATGTGTCAACTGAAAAGTGAATGTGTATTAAAGCAGTTTTACATTGTGCATTATAAATTCTTATAAATTTTATATTTTTATTTTAAGAATATATATTTTTCAAATCCGGACTGTACTCTGCTACAGTCACAACAAGGCTCCAAACAAAAATATGCTGTTGCACGAAGATTAATATTTTTGCTTCTGAAGAACAATTTACAGAATATCACAATATTTAAAATAGTTTGTAGTTCTTTAATCAGGGGCCACTGAATTAAAATCAATTTAAAATACAATTATGTTTGTTACACATTTTACATTTGTAAAGATTGTACTTTTTTTAGCTTAGAGTGTTTACAAAATATCAGAACAGTTCCTTTTAATTTTACTTTTAGTTTTGTTTTTTTGCAGTTTTTTAATGGTACTGATAATGTCCCATGATAAAAAAGATAAAATGTAGATCACATGAAAAACTACATTTAATGTGTCTTTGCCCTTACCTCAAAAGTAGTTTAATAACACAAATCATATTAGTTTATATCATACTGGTTATTGCCACAACCTTTTTATTTTCTCTCTGTTTTCATGTTCTTTCTACAAATTTCATCTCATAATTTTTTTGTATTTAATGTAAATTACTTAATGTATTTTTATGCAGCTTTTCTTTGTTTTAATTCAGTCTACTACATTTTTCAATTGAAATTCTTTAAAATCGAGTTTTTTTGTTTGTTTGTTTTTTATTTACTCCCGTGAGATGGGCCTTTTGTGTGATTTCTGTTTGTAAGCCCAGTCTTATTTCTGAAAACATGTTGTCCTCCTACAAGCAGTTTGGTCGATTCCAAAAATATAAAAATTATCCCCCCATAATTCCGGTAGCATCATTTCAGCATACCTTAGTAATCGGAGTTTGTGAGCACTTGTCAACAGCAGAACAGTCTTCCATCCTTTCACACCCAAGCAAATGTTTTTTTTGTGGCAACATGCAGTGAACCCGTGAACTGAACTTGAACCGACAGCTGGGTCATCAAAAGTGCAAAAGGCGTCCTTAATGTCCACACTGACAAGAGCATAGGTTTTTGTTCATGTTGCTCCAAATTACAATTAATACCATAACACACCTGCCTCATTCATGGTCAACATTTTACAAATTGTTTCAATGTCAGATAAAAAACATAGCTGGAGGGTAGGTAACTCATATCCCCAAAGAGTTTTAGAGTTCAAAACAACAAAAGCAAGTGGCTACATGTTAAAATGTTAGTGTCATTAAATGATTGAATGAATGCTTCTACAAGGCTAAGCAGGAACCAAACATATACCACAAAAATAAGTAAAGGTCAAAAGTTGATTTAAATATATAAATTTGGAAATTAAGAAAACGTAGCAATTAACCGGATTAACAAAGAGTGGCAGGGATGCTTCTAAACAGATTTTGGCAGCAAATGTCAGTGACAAAAAAAGTGTCATTTGGAATTATAACTATGATTGGTACCATTTTTAGTTTTCTTTTTTTAGATGTAGATTGGATTTAGAAAAAACTTTAGTGTTTATCATATTAATTATTTAATGTATTTCGTAAATGCAGTAGTTTGTTGTATATCGTCTAACTTAGTCCAATTCATTTTTTTCATATCAGATGCATTCCTAAAAATGCAAGGTTTATTTTTTATTTTCTAACTGAATTACACCACTGACACTGGTATTCAACATGTATTTGTGCTTGTAACTCCAGTCTTATTTCTGATAGTAAGTAAGTAGCTTCTATGTTGTCTACCTACATACTGTTTGTAAAATAATGCATCAAAAAATGTATATTATTTTACTGATAACTATCCCACTGTAATTTCAACAGCATCACTTGAGCTTCCCACATTTATCAGTGATAGATGTTTGAGTGCTTGTCAGATCTGAAAACTAGTCCTATAAATGCTCTTTAAATGTTACTCCATCAAAACTTTGGTTTCATCTTCTAATTTATTCAGTATTTGTTCTCTTTAAGTCATTCATTCAAATCTTTAGTTAGTTAAAAATTTGACTTTATTCCTTAATAAATAGTTACGTTTTACTACTAGTAGTTTTTATTTATTTTTTTTAAATGAAATTAAAAATGGGGCATATCAAGTATGTTCATTTTAAATTATTAATGTCCTGGTTCTGTAATGATTTGTAAGAGTTGTTCCCCTTCAAGTAGTTCCAGTTTAGACTTCACTTCAACATACGTGCACCCAGGCATGTACATAGACCATCTCTGTCTGGTCTGAATAGGAAGTGATAAGTCATTGGCTGAAGGGAGGAGACGGTGAACTCCTACTGAACTCTCACCTCCCTGGGACCTTTGCCAGAAGAGGGAAATCCATGAGAACAGAATTAAAAGCTAAAGATTAGGTGAATAGTCAGGAAAAGATTACTTCTAAATATGCTGATGAAGAATTACCAGGTTGGACAGAGTGAAGAAAAAGGAATACCTTCATTTGAAACAATGGCAGACAGGAAGATAAAGCTCAAGAGAATATTAACAAAGGAAAACAAAATCTGTGTGGTCTTTCAAAGCAGGAAAAAAGATTTGAACAGCTATGAAAAAAGCAAAAAGTGGAACAACGGGAGAATTGGCACAAGGGGGCAGTATTTGGACAGACTAGAATCCACTCAAAGACATGTCCAGGTGGGGGAATGAGTGGGAGGAGCCTTAGGTGCAGTGACCTAAGGACGAAAAGATTGCCAACTAATTAAGTCCTGGTGATCCCACTGGTAGTGTCAGGTAGGCATAGCGAGTTGGGGCGTGTGCAGATGGGAAGGGCATCGTGTGATGATGTCAATGTGACACTCATACAGCCTTACACAGTGATGCCATGGAAACACATAATCCGTTCTAATAGACAACACCCTGTTGGCTAATACTTTTAAGCATTCATGCCACATTTATGTAAATACAGCAATATAATCACACTCAACCGTAGCACACACAGACAAGAAAAAGAACAGATTCATGGACATAGACACTAGGTGTGCATGTCTCTGCTTATTTGTGTATGTAGGTGTGAGAGAGAGAGATTCAGAGAGAGAATGACTGGAGATTTTTTGTTTTGTGGTGTTGTTTAACCTTCAGAAAAGGTACAGTCCATTTATTTATTTTTAGATTCGCATGCACTGTATGCATATTTTATATATCCTCCATTCCAAACCAAGATAGACAATAAAATCCTTGAAAACGTGAAACATTGCTGGTCATAACTCTGCATTGGCACCATGGCAACATCTTAGTCAGAAGTGTAAAACTTCAAAGTGTTACTGACTATTGCAACCCCCATTCCTTCTCTGATCCATCAAATCAACACAACACAACACACCCTGTCCTACAATGTGCATATCCATTCACTGGCCACCTGGCTAACATCTGATCACCCTGAAAGATGAAGGTATGACATGACTTTGATCCAAATTGTAAGATAGACACAGTCATGAGACCAGGTACAGAAGGTCAAATGTCAATGGAGGTAGAGAAAGGAAATCCAGAGAGTTCATTGACTTAGATCAAAGAAAGCCCACTTACACACACAGCCTGATCACACTGCTCTTTGATTAGTCTTCCCCTAGGCTTGAAATAACCTCTCTTAATTTGACTGTAGATCAGACGTATTGGGAATTGTCTTACACAGATGAGAAGAAGCATTTGTAATAGTAATTCCATCATGTTATGTCATTATGTGGTCAATTGCGGGCCACAGTAAGATGATTCTGAGGTTATTTCAGTTGTCATTTAGGACTGCACAGGGTTTTTTTTTTCCCACAGCTAATATTGAGCCTTTGGCACTTTTATGTGGAGGTTGCATGTTTTCCCTAATGCTGGCATGGGTTCACATCCTCCCTGGTGTTCATAATCATATGCTTCTGAGGTCTTCTTTAACATTTTCCAGGTGGTGAGGAGAATTCACAAGGAATGTTAGGACAGAATAACAACGCTGCAACCAGAATCCAAACACACATAAAACTCCTTATTAAAGAAAAAACTTTCTTTAATAAAATTAGAATATCATGGAAAAGTTTAATATTTTTTGTCACTCATCTCAGGTGTTGAAACTTGTATATTATGAAGACTTATTATGCATAGAGTAAAACATTTTAAGGCTAGGGTTAGGGTTAGGGTTAAAATCTATGGAGTATTGTCAAGAGGAGACATCAGAACCAACATTGCAGATGACCTGAAGGCCGCTAACAAAGTAACCTTGGCTTCTATTACACCTCAGCAGTGCCACAGGCTGATCTCCTCCATGCCACGGCGCTTTAATGCAGTAATTCATACATCAGGAGGCCCAACCAAGTATTGAGCGCATTGAAATGAAGGTGCTTTTCAGAAGTCTGACATTTGTGTTTAAAATATAATTTTTTATTGATCCTATGTAAGATTGTTACATTCTAAGACACTGACTTTTGAGTTTTCATTGTTGTTTGCCACAATAATCAAAATTGCAAGAAATAAAGACTTGAAATATTTCACTTTATGTGTAATAAATGTTAATATATATATTTTATATATATATACTATATATATATATATATATATATATATATATATATGCAAACAGAGTTTGCAGACTTATAGATAATCAATCAAATGTGAAAAAGCAGCATATCATTTATTCCTAAACTAACATGGTCCCAGCCAATTCCAAAGTTCTGAGTCTACCCTCAGTCTACCCTCAGCCAAAGACTTCAGGATTAACCCAAAATAGTAACAAAATCTCTAAATTAATCATGACCACATCCACACAGTTCCCACACAAACCAATTAATTACAAAACCCAATGAATGGTGGAACATTAAGCATGTTTGCTTTTTTGTGATTGGTTTGAATATTTTCTAGGAAAGAAAAAAAAACATTGTGGTAAATCTGATGACTCTTCATGTGTCTGTGTGTGAGTGTGTGTTTGGGACAAAAAGTGCAGTCTTTGCTTAGGTTAAACTCCAGGGGGCACTGCAGTGTGAAGGATGTTAGAATATAGTTTTAGTGTCCCTGTTTAGGATAGAATTTACCCAGTGTTTAATATTAAGAGGAACGTCCATTTCATTTTGTAGAATTAGAGCTAACAGACTGGGTACAATTTATGATGCTCTCTTATCCACATCCCTTTCTCTGTAGCTTTCTCTCGCTCTCTCTCTCTGTCATATCACCAGCCCCCCACCCAACCCCACCCCACCCCACCCACACACAGACACGCACAAAGCGACCAAGAGAGAGCAGGAGACAGCGAGATACAGCCACTTGGGGCAGTGTGGACTAAGAGTTATCTGTAATCTTGGCTAGGATGGGAACCCTCAGGCAGTTGTAAAATGATATATGAAGCAAAAAAGGGTCATACGTCTACAAAAATATCACTGTGTCAGTGATTTGGGGGAGTGAGTTTCTGTGAAATACTGTATAATTTCAAGCCTTTGGGCCAGAACATTGAATCAAACATAATAACTCAACAAAATAAAAAAAGCTTCTATTAACTGTGAAGAGGAGGACTGATGTTTTAATTTTCTCAAGTCTTGAGGGAAAATTTCTTGTATGATTTATGTTTATTTACGATTTATTAAGATTGGCAATGATGTAGAATTTGTTACAATAATTCTCCCTTAAGTCGTTTGATTTTTGTAGAGCAGAAATGTTAGAATAGCAGTTAGCTGGGATTTTTTCTAAGAATCCCAGTGAAACATTTAAACTACCAAAGGCCTTTTTCCACTAGTACCTACTCAGTGCAGTTCGGCTCGGCTCTACTGGATTATTAGGGTTTTCCATTAGTAACGAGTGCTTGGTTTCCAAGCGATCCGAGTCAGACTGAAAATGTGACTTTAGAAAACTGTTGGTTACTGATTTGGTAGTCGGCTGTGTCACTAGTTGCTTCACTGGTTGCTTCACTGGTTGCGTCAGTCAAGCGACTCCATCACAGACATCAGACCCACCATTTATAAAAACTCATAACAGCAAGCTTTAAAGAAAATAGAAGCCCTGGAATCGACACCATGGTCCAATGACGGCGTACAGACATTTTTGTGCTGGGTGGCTGAGGAACCTGAAATTAGAAAGTATTCAAAGACTTTTCCAAGCTGATGGCGGCTCACAACTACCACCAAACACCATAGCAATGCTGGAAGAAACTTAAAATGTTAAGAACCAATGACCAGACAACAAAAACCACAACGGTCAAATGTGTTATTTTTATATAAGGGAAATAAACATTCATATACATTGAGTTATGTGCTATCCATTGTAGGAGGCTGATCTATTTTACTTCTTGTAAACAGTTTGTATTTTACATATAACAGTAATAAAAAGATTTTTGATCTTCATGGTTGCATCATGATTTTCTGTTTCATCAGAGCATACGTCGGTGGATAGAGTCAGTACTACTACCCAAGGATTTGTTATTGACATTTATGTGTATTGATGGCCCCTTTTTTAAGAAAAGGTAACCTAAACAAGTCAATTTCCTGAATGGGGAAAGTTATCACACAAACGACTCTATTCTTGGATATGTTGGAGTGCTGGAGAAACCATACTCTTCATTGATTAAACTTTTATATTAAGGAATTCTGTGCCATACTAGTATCTATTTCCTGATAGTAGGCTGGTGTTTATGGAATTTTATTTCTTTTAACCGACAATTTCATGGTTCATATTTCTGTTCAATAAAAATATTCAACCAAAAGTGATTTTTTTTCATTTATCATAAAATCTCTGTAATACGTACAAAAGAAAAGTAGAGACATTTTTAAAATAGTTTATTTTCAAAGTTCATGATTAGATAAAATAATACATGTTTGAGCTCAGGGCTAGGAAATTAAGGACTCCCTGGCCCCTCTCTTCCTTAAGGTCACACATTCACTGTCATATTTTGTTGCTCCAAAGCTGGATTCAGTTTGTTGCACAGGAAGCTAAACATTTCTTCGGACATCCTGACGTTCTGCATCCACTGTGTTTTTGTGAAACTGGGAACAGTAACACTGGGAAGCTTGGTTAAACACTCTCCGTCACACACGGTTTGCAGCAATAAATTTGCAACAAGACAGCCACCTAAAATACATACAGCATACATATTACAATAACTAATATCTTCAACCATTAAATCATTTTACGATGGGCTTATTTTGTAAATGACCACTATAGCAAGCTAGCATTCAGTCTGATAGCTCTGTGGCTTCCCACACTCTTGTACTTATCCAGGGTTACTGTAAAAATATATAATATTATATATATTATATATTATATATTATATATATATATATATATAATAAATTATATATTATATATATAAATATTATATATATATATTTTTAGTATATTATATATATATATAAAATGGGTATATACATTATATATATATATATTTTATATATTTTTTAAAATATATAATTATATATATATAATATATATATATATATATATATATATATATGTACAATACACTGTGCCTGTATATATATTATATATATATTATATATATATATATATTATATAACACCCTGCCTGTATATGTATATATATGTACTGTATATTTATATATATACGTATAGAAACTCCCAAAGGATCCCACAGAAAACATACTAAACATATGTCTGCAACAGCCTGACAAGCCAGCATGCTCAGAGACAATTCAAGAGAAACGTTGCTTTTCTGCATAAACGAACTAAAGTCTGTCTGACAATTCTACCACCATACAAAAACCATTTGCTCCTGAGTATATTGTCCATTTATCACTACAAAGAGCCGCTCATCAAGCTCTTCAAGTTTGTCAGGTAAAACAAAATGCTAGGATTTCACGTTGTTTTGGCATCATACTTCCCTATTTCATAAATTTATATTGGTGCTTGGCTTACATATACCTAATCCTGAAAATCTGAACTTATTTCTCTTTATAAAAGAGGATCCCATCAGTTTTTCAGGGACAACACCCTACCTGTAATACACTGACACTGACAAGTCTGTGAATGACTCTGCTTAATGTTTGCCTGTTCTGGGTTCGACTTTGGCTGACGAAGGAGCCTTTTACATCAGCTTAACCAGAATCTGATGCTATTGGCTGCTGCCAAAGAAAACACATATACAGGAGCAAACAAACTTACACTTGCACACACAAGCTTGTAAAGCCTTAGTCAAACAGTGTAATGTGGAATGGTCTCTCCCTCTCCCTCTTATCCAAACACACACAAATGATTGGAGGCAAATATTACTTCATTGTAAGTATTTTTAAAGCAGGTGTTGACAGAAAGAGAGAATGAAGGGCAAACACAAAGCCACTGTTGTTTGGGGTTGAAGTGTTTTGTGTGTGAGAGGTTAACAAGCTCAAGTAACCTTAGAAAGAAAAGAATGAAAACTTACCAAAGAAAATGTTATAAGTGTAATGATTTGAATAGGCTTTTAAATAAATGTTGGCAGTTTTTCATGCCTCATGTGTCTGAGTGGACATGCCCACCTATTGGTTTTCTTCTTGTTACTGTATATCAACCACAGGTGTGTGTCAGCATTTGGAAAATTGTATTCCAGAAACAGTTTCTGGACACTTGTTTTATTCACATTCTACTGTATACACTCATTGGCCCCTTTATTAGGTACATGTTACTCTCCTGTTCCACCACATCCCAAAGGTGGTCTGTTGCATGGAGATCTGGTGAGGCGCAGGACCATCGGAGTACAGTGAACACATGTTCAATTAAGGTAGCTGAAGACTTATTCATGTTTACAAAATCATATTTTTCTGTATTTGCTTTTATGTATTTTTTGTTTTATTTAAAATGCATTTTGTTCTCTTTTATATTGTTTGTATCCTACTGTAAAGGACTTTATGATTTTTATTTGTAAAAGATACAATATAAATAAAGTTTACTTGCTAATAGAGGATGGGTACACTGTGATCATATAAAAGTAGAAATGATCACAGCAATGGAGGTATGCCATGGCATATAAACAATGCTCAGTCAAATATTTACGACACCATTACACAACCATCAGCCTGATTCATCGATACAATGCAGATTGGATCTATGTTTTCATGTTGTTTATGGCTAATTCGGACCCTATCATCTAAATGATCCATCTGAAATCGACAAACAGGCAATTTTTCTTCAATTTAATATTTTCCATTGTTTGTAACCTTGGTTTCCTGTTGCAGCAGACAAGATTGGTTTGTCTAGTCCTTTGCTGCTGTAGCACACCTGCCTCAAATTGTGATGTGTTGTGTTTTCAGAGATGGTCGACACATGGTTGTAACAAGTGTGGACTCCCATGGTATTTTGAAATACCAAGACTCACCTGTCTGGCACCAACAGAGTCAACTAAATCATCTTTCTTTCCCATTCTGATGTTCACAGACGTCAGTAAGTTACCTTTACCACATCTAGGTGCCTAAATGCATTGGTAGAAATCGCATGATTGGCTGATTTGCTACTTGTTTAAAAAGCAATTGAGCAGTTCAAACAATAAAGCGGTGTCTACATAAGGCTTGTTTTCACTGAAGGAGCAGATTGTAGGAACCACAGAAGTTTTCTGAGCCCTTTTTTAACCCCAGACACCAAACCTCACTCCCATAGAAATGTGCCTTGTGGAAATGTAGTATTTTTGGTATTTACTCTTAACCACTGGGGTGGAGTTTTGTAAATCAGGGATGCTAAGCATTTCCGACTGGAAGAATATGCATCTGCAGTTAATATTTTTTGTTAATTTTAGCTGTGAATATAGTAGATTTTAAACCATAGACACTGAACAAAGTCATTTCTAGTGTCAAAGTAATATTCTGGGTTTTTTAACCATCTTTGTTTACTTTTCGCAATCAGAACCCCTGTTTATCTTTTAACAGAACATAAAATATCACCATAAATAAAAAAAATATAAAAACGTGGCCTATCCATTATATTCTAACTTATACTAAAATCCATTTTGAGTAATTTATAGAAAAAGGGAGAGTAAATCAATACTTTGACACCTTGATGAATAATGTTACCAGAAAAATATAAATGTTTATCCTAAGGTTGAAATGTTAAATCTAGATCTAGTTCTTTAAATATAATTACATGAATTAATGAACTTTGTTAAAGGAAATGATGGTTCTTTTAATAAAATAGGAAAAATAATTAGAAAAAAAGATGAGCTGAATCGTAGTTGCAAACTTATAATTTTAAGAATTAAAACCTGCAGTGGCATAATTCATTAATGTCACACAAGGAATGCACTGCCTATTAATAGTGTTATCTTTTTCACCCCATGCAGAACAGAGCTTACAAAGATGTTGCTTTTATCCCAAGCCTCCAGTGGGTGGCAACACAGCGCACATTTCTTCTCTCATTGTGTGCTTGTGTGTGTATGTTTGGGCAGTTTCTTGCAAACTGTCTCCTTCCATTGTGCTTACTATTACCCACTCTTTTGTAGCTGTTGACAGATTACAGTGAGCATATACAGGGGTTGGACAATGAAACGGAAACACCTGTCATTTTAGTGTGGGAGGTTTCATGGCTAAATTGGACCAGCCTAGTAGCCAGTCTTCATTGATTGCACATTGCACCAGTAAGAGCAGAGTGTGAAGGTTCAATTAGCAGGGTAAGAGCACAGTTTTGCTCAAAATATTGAAATTCACACAACTTTATGGGTGACATACCAGAGTTCAAAAGAGGACAAATTGTTGGTGCACGTCTTGCTGGCGCATCTGTGACCAAGACAGCAAGTGTTTTTGATG
>JAHHUM010002341.1:561434-702167 GCA_036173005.1 Crenichthys baileyi
TAAAACTTAAGCACATTAAGACAGAGCCTTTGGCCACCCCTCGCCGGGTTTTGGCGCTGGATGGCCAGTCGCTCCAGTTGATTACCCATAAGACCGAGCCTATTGAGCTAGTAATCTCAGGAAACCACCGTGAGCAAATTTCGTTTTTTGTTTTTCATTTATCTCAGAACGCTCTGGTGTTAGGATATCCCTGGTTGCGGGCTCACAATCCCCAGCTAAATTGGGTCGAGTTTAGAATGGAGGCCTGGTCCCCGCAGTGTTTGTCTGTCTGCCTGCAGTCTGCTGTTCTCCCCTCTAAGATCCCTGCCGAGGAGGTTGAGCAGGTAGAGCCCACAGACCTCCACATGATTCTTCCTGACTATCATCACCTTAAGTTAGTTTTTAGTAAGTCTCGTGCCTTGTCCCTTCCGGCCCACCGTTCGTATGACTATTCAATAGATCGATTACCCGGGGCTCCATTACCATCCAGCGGTAAAATCTCCGGTCCCGAGAGGGTGGTGATGGAGCAGTACATAGCTGACTCATTAGCCGCTGGGATAATTCGCCCCTCGGGGCTGGGTTTTTCTTTTTCGGAAAGAAGGATGGATCACGAAACCCTTACCATTTAGTTAGGATCCGCCAGGGAGATGAGTGGAAGACGGCCTTTAAGACACCTCAAGGACATTATGAGTACTTGGTTATGCCGTTTGGCCTGTGCAACGTGCCAGCAGTGTTTCAAAGCTTAGTCAATGACGTTCTGAGAGACTATCTGAATCAGTTTGTGTTTGTATATCTGGATGACATTTTAATTTACTCTAAGACTCTGTCGGAGCACAAGCTTCATGTCCGCCTTGTGCTGCAGCGGCTCCTGGAGAATCAGCTCTACGTGAAGGAGGAGAAGTGTGAGTTCCATCAAGGGTCCATCAGCTTTCTTGGTTTTGTTGTAGACGGGGGACAGGTTCGTGCTGATCCCGAGAAGGTCAAGGTGGTGCTGGAGTGGCCCACCCCTGAAACACGGAAGCAGTTACAGAAGTTCCTAGGCTTCGCTAACTTCTACCGGAGGTTCATCCACAGCTACAGCCAGACGGCGGCCTCCCTAACCGCCCTAACGTCGACCAAGTCACCCTTCACTTGGGGCACGGAGGCGGAGGTCGCCTTCTCCACGCTAAAGAACAGGTTTTCTCAAGCGCCGGTGCTCATCCACCCGGATCCTACTCGACAGTTCGTTGTGGAGGTGGATGCTTCCGATTCGGGAGTGGGGCGGTCTTATCTCAACGTCAAGACCTGGACGGAAAGCTCCATCCTTGTGCCTTCTTCTCTTGCCGTCTGTCCCCGGCCGAGAGAAACTACGACGTGGGTGACCGAGAGCTCCTCGCCATCAAGTTGGCCCTGGAGGAGTGGTGGCACTGGCTGGAGGGTGCCGAGCGTCCCGTGCTGGTATGGACAGATCATAAGAATTTATCTTACATTCAGTCTGCCAAGCGCCTTAATTCCCGTCAGCCCGTTGGTCATTATTTTTTTCCCCTTTTAACTTGTCTAATTCTTTTAGGCCAGGCACTAAGAATGTCAAACCCGATGCCTTGTCACGTCAGTTCGCCCCAGATGATTCTGAAAGAGAGGCAGCCCCTATCTTACCACCTAGCTGCAGGGTGGGGGTCGTGAACTGGGAGATCGAAGACAAGGTGCGGCAGGCTCTCCTCTCTGACCCGGGGGCCGGTTCTGGACCTGCTAACCGCCCCTATGTTCCCGCCGCAGTGTGATCCCAGCTCATTAAATGGATCCACTCTTCAAGGTTCTCCGTCCACCCCGGCACCAGTCGCACCGTGTCGGCGGTGGCTTGACGGTTTTGGTGGCCTACCCTCCACCAGGACATTAAGGACTATGTTAATGCCTGCCCTGTATGCGCACGGAGCAAACCCACACATCGTCCGCCAGATGGCCTGTTGCAGCCCTTGGAGGTTCCCCATCGACCCTGGTCTCACATAGCTCTGGACTTGGTAACCGGGTTACCCACCTCCCAGGGGATGTCAACAATTCTGACCATAATCGACCGATTCTCCAAGGCCTGTCATCTGGTGGCGCTTAGAAAACTGCCATCGGCGGTCCAGACTGCGAAGCTCCTCGTCAAGCCTCGTCACGGCATCCCGTCCGTCATCCTCTCTGACCGCGGGCCCCACTTCACAGCCCGGGTGTGGAGAGAGTTCTGCTCAGCATTGGGAGCCAAGGTCTCACGAACCTCGGGTTACCACCCGCAGTCCATTGGCCAGGTCGAGCGGCTGAATCAAGAACTAGAGTCAGCTCTGAGGTGTGTCATGTCAACCAGCCCGTCTGAGTGGAGTGTCCACTTACCTTGGATAGAGTACTCTCACAACTCTCATGTTTCCGCCACTACTGGGCTGTTGCCTTTCCAAGTAACCCTCGGATACCAGCCACCTTTGTTTCCCCTGGACGACGAAAAGGCCGGCTCCACCTCAGTGCAAGGCCACATCCGACGGTGCCGCAGGATCTGGAACCAGACCATCAGAGCCCTTCAGAGGACTTCCACTTTGAACAAGAAGTACGCGAACAGACCCCGGATGCCGGCTCCGGAGCACCGCCCGGGTCAGAAGGTGTGGCTGGCAGCCCGGGACATTCCCTTCAAGCCCCTTTCTAAGAAGTTGTCTCCTCGGTTCATTGGTCCTTACCCGATAGTCTCTGGTTAGCCCCACGTCCGTCCGTCTCAGCTTGCCTGCTAGTTTCCGTATTCATCCAGTATTCCTCGTTTCTCAGCTGAAGCCTGTCCTTACCAGTACGCTTTGCCCTCCTCCTGAGCCCCCTCCACTTCCAAGGCCATCCTGCCTACACGGTCCGCCGGATCGTGGCTGCCCGTCGCCGTGGTCGGGGCTGGCAGTATTTGGTCGACTGGGCTGGCTACGGTCCGGAGGATCGCTTGTGGGTTCCGAAGTCCTTCATTCTGGATCCTTTGCTTCTCCGGGACTTCCACTCCTCTCGAGCTGGGTCTTCCGGGCCGCCTGGTGGCGGCCGTTGAGGGGGAGGTGGTGTCAGAGTCTGGATTCTGTCTGTAGCTGCTACTAACTGTTCTCAGCCACTAGGTGCCGCCTGAGACCGTTCTCGGAGGGTAACAGGTGCGGCGGATTGAGATGATCATTTGGGGAGGTATAAAGAGGATGGATTGCCAGTACATCGTCGCCTGAGTGTTTGCCTATGCGGTATTTCAACCTGGCCAGATTTATCTTGTCTGTTACCTGTTCCTCTGAAGTAACTATTGTCTTTGTTTAGAGCTCTGATCCCGCCTCGCTTCCTGGAGATCTGAAGATCATAACCCACCAAACAAAAGAAGAACCTGGACTACCTACCAGCTGGCAATCCATCCGAGCTCCGCCGAGCCGAACCTATCCGCCCTCCGACAGTCCTCCATCATCCAGCCTCTGAATGCCTGGTGGCCTGAAGCGCAGCTATCCGCAGGTCTGGACTCATCTCTCTCTCCCTGGTGGATCAGAACCCAGCTAGGTCCGTACTACAGTCTGTTAAATTCCAATTATACTGTGAACCCATTTCTTACCGTCCCTCTCTGTTGCAGTTTCCTGGCCCGAGCAGCGGCTGTCGTTTTCCCACTCCAGTCTGTAAATAAACTTCCTAAACGGTTCTCTGTTCTCTGGGTGCTTCTGTTCATGTGGGTCAGATCGGCCTTAAACAATATGACAATCACAGCCAGTATTCAAACATGACTTGTGTTGATCTTCAGGAATTGGGTGAAAGCAAAGCGATTCTTGCCCTAACTTCTCTGTATCTTCAGTCAAGCAATAACTAAACAGCTCAAAACAACTGGGGCTGTGACAAACAACGCTGGAGTTTATTACACTATCACACACAGTGAGGAGAAGGGGAAGGAAAGTCTTGGCAAACTGCAGCAAACAGAGGCACTAAGGGCTCACCAAGCCTGAATAACAGCCATCAGACACATCTGCGGGCCAATTTGGCCAATTTGGTTGCACCCCAGGAAAAACTATCTTGTCCTACCATCTCAAAAGTAAACATCCAGTCTGTTAAATACTACTGGGACTTTAACTTTGGTCAGATGAGCCAAAGATTGGCAACAAAGACTCCAGATGGACTGTTTGGCTAAACTACCGAGACATCTTAAAAAGATGGAAACTGAGGGCGCAGCGCTGGTGGTGTAGGGGTTCAGAGCGCGACCATATATAGAGGCTATAGTCCTCAAAGCGGCCGTCCCAGGTTTGAGTCCAGGACCCGGCGACCTTTGCTGAATGTCTCCCCCTCTCTTTGCCCCTTCTTCCTGTCTACCTACTATCTAAAATAAAGGCCTCTAGTGCTGAAAAAAAAAAAAAAAAAAAAGATGGAAACTGGAAAAGGTTCATCACTGGATCTTTCAGCAGGATAATTATCACAATCATTTGCCCAGGTTAACACAGAGATAGTGCCAAAGGCACCAAATCGAACTTCTTCCTTGGCTATCCCAGTCATAACATTTCTTTAGATTTCCAGCAGATTAAAAGAAGAATGCACACGTCTTTCGTTGGATAAGGTGAAAGTTGTTTCTGTCCTTCAGTTCACTCCTTTACTGGCCTACATTACATCTCCTCGGTGAGTAGATGAGGAGGAGGAGGAGTTGGGAACATAGGCTGTGGGATAAAAAGAAGAAGAGAGACAACGGGACACGTGAAGAGTGAGACAGAGAGAGGGACAGTGAAGGAGAGAGAGACTGTGGGCGGTCTTGGCTTCGCCCAACGGCCTTGGCTTCCCTCCTCGTCCTCATCTTCCTCTTCATCCTCATCATCATCTCTCCTTCACACTTTCACAGTCTTTCTTGCTCTTTGTTGCAACGTTAGATAAATTTGGATGCAACCAGGATTTATTCAATTAAAACAAAGCATTGAATATCATTTAGTGTCCAAAAAACCATTTTAAACAACATGAAAGCATAATGGCTGCCAACATTAATATTTTTCTTTGCATTAAGCTTGTGAATCGCAGCAGAAAAGGCCATGGCGATAAATTAAAACTATTTTTTTTACACAGTCTAACTTTCTTCCAAAGCATAAACATATTCAGTTCAATTTCTCCAAATAAAACCCGCCCACATTTAAAATTTCCAAATCATGTTTTAGATTCAAGCACAATAGTCAGCAGAGCCTCTTTCTCAAGCCGCCCACGCAGAAAACCCACTCTGTTTCTAAAAGGAGAGGAAGAATGATTGTCTGAACTGTCAGCTAACAGTCATCGTTGAAGGGAGTCAACTCGGTAAACCACTGAAACTGTAACTAAAAATAGAGTTCCTTCATCACGTCAGGATGACACACTCAAACTTCCAGCGTTGTTTTAGCCTATTTCACAATACAAATATAAATAAAAGATAAAATATGAAAATGAAAATAAATGTAAAAGTGGATGTATGGATGGACGGATGGATGATGGATCGATGAATGAATGATGGATGGACGGACGGACGGACAGGTGGATGGATGGATGGATGGATGGATGGATGGATGGATGGATGGACGGACGGACAGGTGGATGGATGGATGGATGGATGGACAACAAATGGATGGATGGACAACAAGTAGATGTATGGATGGATATCTGTTTGTTTGAAGGTATTCCTACCAAAAGCAAACAAGCATTCCAGTTAATATCCAACATGTCTACTGACTACACTGAAGTGACACCAACCTTGTGAAGGCAGGCGGTCCAGATCACAGCAAGCCTGTGCTGTGATCTTCACAAACTGAACTGAAACCTATATGAATCCCATGTAACAACACACTGAGTCTGATATTTTTTTTTCTTCGCCATTAGGTAGCAGCATGCAGGAGTATGACAGGCAGGTAATCCCCAGAGGTGAGCTGGTTAATGCCAGCACTGCCGGTGACAGTAGAGTGTGAAAATATACACACCAACTGAGCTGCCAGAAACAACACAAGAGGACCCTGAAGGTAAAACACAAAAACAAAACTGTGCACGATTATGCACTCATTAGACTCCTATAACAGGAAACTGATGGAATCCCTCACTGGATGCTGATTTTGCACATTCTAACCATTTAGACCTGGTGTAGCTGAAAAGCAAGATGATCACATATTTGAGAGAATGAAATGCAAACTTTAAGGAGAAAAATATAAAGCATGCAAAGAAGAAAAACATTCATTCATCTTCTATGCCACTTATTCCATAGTGGGTCACGGGAGAGCTGGTGCCTATCTCTAGCAGTCTACTGGTGAGAGGCAGGGGACACCCTGAACAGGTCGCCAGTCCATCGCAGGGCAGTTCAAACAAATCAATGCAAATTGATCTGAACAGATGGAATCAGAGGCAAAAGAGGCAGGTTTACTGTATTTGTTCCCAGTTTGCAGCAGTGTTTCATAGACAGAGATCCTGACTGAATAAAGCTGAGAGGTTTCCAAACATTCAGCAAAAAAAAAAAAAAAAAACACTAATAAGCCCATGTCTAACTGGAAACAAATGTACCTAAGGTTTACCGGAAAACCAACGCATTTTATACACATTATGTAGCTGTGTTAGCTCGTAAGTTCTAAGCTGTATTCATGCAACTTTTAAAATGTTGCTTGCTTACAAGATCTGGCTTGGAGTAACAACGGAGGCTGGATTGTATAATACTAATGTTGGATGATTTAAACCAAAGTTCAGTTGCATCTAAGATCCTTTGACAATCAGGTTTTGGTCTCATGCACATTATGCAGCCAATAAACAACTTAATTTCATTGCATGTTAGAAATATGGCTAAATCAGAAGAGTTGTCGAAAAAGTCCAAAGAAGAGATTGTCTTGCTCATACTATTACATGTCAGAAAAAGGCGGACCCAAGATTCAGCCAGACACAGAACTGAAAGATTAAAAGGTTTATTCAGCCACTGGAAAACGTCACTCAGGTTAAACTCCACACAGCTTCCGGGGATCACTGCTTTTGTCTTGGGTAGAACTTGAAACCCAGAAGGGGAAACCTCACTGGGTAGCAGGCAGGGATCTCCACAGCGCAGGTAAGAGAGGCAGGTGACTTTAGGCTGAATAATCCAAGGGCTAGGCTGGCTCAATAATCCAGGGACAGAAACTGGGTCAATGATTGGAACAAGAGACGTCAGGCAAAGGGCAGGCAGAGGCATGAACCAGATGCAGGAAACGGGGTCGAAAACCAAAATCCAAACAGTCCGACAGGGAGCAGGCAGAGAGGCAAAATCCAAGAAGCAAGGCAAGGTCAAAAAACAATGATCAGACAGGAAGGAACGCTGGATATCTACTCACACGATGGTTTTCAAAAATCTGGCACCGTCTGCTTGTCAGAGTCAGTTTATATCAGGGAAGACACAGGTGCTTGGAATGCCACAGATTGCACTGCACTGCAGCAGTCACCAGGTGCATCTCATCTGCTGATTGCAGCCAGGGAGACAGGCTAGAGCAGACGTGGCAGAATCATAACAGATACATAGACAATTATATAAAAAGACAGCAAAGGCCTTGGATGTTCCCACAGATATAGCTGGAAGTATAGTTACTAGTTATGCCAAGAAAGAGGTTATCAACGGCTGCCACCTGATTCCTGAGGAGGCAGGTGGTCCAAAACCTTCAACTTAAAGCAAAGGACCAGCAGCAAGACTTTTAGTCTTCACAATAAGACACAAACTAAATGCTAAAGGGCTCCATGCCTGATCCAAGACAAACACCACTAACCCGAAAGCACAAGAAAAACTTGATCCAATTTGCTCACACTGTATAAACATGCCAGAGGTTTGGGGTTCTGCTTTCTGGAGCGAAAAATCAAAACTGGAACATTTCAGACCAATGGATCAGTGATGTGTCTGAAGGAATAGGTATGAGTCATCTGCTATAAAGAACACCATGCCTACATTGAAGCATGGCAGTGGCTCAGTGATGCTCTGAGGCTGCTTTCCTTCCTCTGGCACTGAAAGCCTGCAGCGTGTAGATGGCAAGATGGATTCAACCAAGTATCAGGAAATCCTGGGAGAAGAAGATGCCGAAGCTCGGGAATCATTGAGCCATAAAACAGGACAAAGATCCTAAGACTAGGTCAAAGTCAACCAAAGCTGGAGACAAGACATCACATTCGCCTGACTTGAACTTTACTGAAATCTCTGTTGTAGCATGAAAATATAGGAATAATAATGAACTGGAGGATTGTAGCTATGAGGAGAGGGCAAAGATGCCTCAGAAACGCTCCCAGAAGCTAGCCTCTGGCCGTGGATCATGCTTTTTCACTTTCCGTTTCTTAGGCACAGCTTTCGCTTCAGAAGCTGGTCCAAAAACCACAAATATAAAATAACATTTTACTTTTAATGACCAAATGAAACCGTCTATAATGTTTTCTAGTACCTGTAGTTTTGACCTCTAGAGTAAAAACAGATTTAGAAAAGAAAAGTCTGAAATGTATGAAAAATAAAAAGTGTGCTGATGGAACCAATAACTATTGTTTTTTTAGCATAAACAGTTTAGTTGGAAAACAGTAACCACCAACTTTCTGCACTGTACCATTCTGAAACAAACTTAGCCGAACTTTTTTATTTACACATTTTGAATTGAAGTCTTAGGTGTGAAACATTGGCAACATTCGAGGTACTGATTAAGATTTGATTTAGCTATGCACAAACACAGTGAAAAACATTTCTGCACAGTCAGATGATGATACAGTATCTGTGCCGGGCTTACAGTCAATTAAAACGTGTCATGAACCTGAGCCAGATGATAGGAGTGATACTACCGTTTTTCTCTCCACACCCATGCTCCCTCTCTCACCCATCCTCCTCCAACACCTACATAATTATAGAGTCTGCCAGGGTGCTTGTGTGCGTGTGAAAGCGAGCGTGTAATGTGTGGGTGGCATTAGATTCACGCTGTGCATCTGTATCTGACCTTTACAGCTTCCAATAGGCACTCACAAAAAGACGACGGTAAAGAATGATATGAAAGGAGATAAAACTGGTGGAGCACCATGCAGGGACAACAGCAGATAGAAGAAAAGAAAAAAGATGTTTGAGATGTGAATAACTGAACTACTTGGATAAATACCAGATAAATGGAAGCCTACATTAAGTGGTTTTAAAACTGGTTATAACACTTTTTAGATTACTTAATAATTACTCATTTTGGTATGTATTCATTTTGTGGAAAACACTACAATCAATATAAACGAAAAATATATACTAAAAATGGGAAAAACTAAATAAATTACAAAATAAATCCATTATAGGTACTATATAAAATAACCGGACAGATTTGCTTACATTTTAGTGCTGCTACTGGAAGATCCTACACATTAATTTAAATATTGGCTAAATATAATCAACAGATTAGTTACTTTCTATTTTAGTACATACATTAAAAACAAAAAATAATAAAAATAGCTCCTTCACAGAACAATTACAGCTGGGTCACTGTAACAATAACTCTCTACATTAAGTAATTTTATGCTGTTCTGTTGGACCTATTAGGGCTATCACATATTAAGGGTAAAACTGTGACGAAGTGGAGCAACTCACAATACATTGAGTATATTCACTGCAACCTCTTATATTTGGGCCAATGTTTCCATATGCTCTTTTGTTCTCTTATTTTTCTTTTTATGAAGTTTATTGTGCTAATAAATAGGGGTGCACCGATTGCAGTTTTTTCGGCCGATCATCGATGACCGATGATCTTTAAAAAGCCTGTCCTGCCGATTCCGATTTTGGCCAATACCAATTTTTTTTTAAATAACTGACACTGTCTGGTGTTATAAGGTCACAATACACCTTCAAATTCCAATTTTGTTTTATTCAAAAACATTGAACAATATCGGTGAAACAATACAAACTTATTTTAACTGCACATGAGGCAATGCTCTCAAATATAAATGAAACATTTAGAGCATTGCAGATCCTTTAGTCTTTCATTTTCACATTTTAAAAAGAAATAAAAATTGCCGCCATAGGTTAGACAAGTAGATAAGATCGGTGGATAAGATCGTTTTCACATGTGAGTATAGGCCAATCACCGATCTCCCAAAATTAAGGAAATCCGGGCACCCCATAAATAAACCTTAACACTACTAATGCACTGATAGCAAATATTTAGCCCAATGGATAAGGGCATAAAAAACTGGAAAGCAGAGGATTTCAAGTGAAAGATGGTTAAGAGTTTACAGTAAAAAGAGATAAAGTTTACTGTCTGTGTAACCTGAGGGCACAAGTGGCTAATAAAATTAATCATTTACTGATGACTCTTGACCTGAGCAATTAGCGCTCCCAAACACACACAGAAAGCGAGAGCGAGATAAAGATGCTGTCTCACTAATTATAGCGTGTCTCTGCAGCTGGGGTCTGCAGGGACATGAGTGTGTGTTGGAGCGTGTGGGCGTCCATGTTTGTGCATCACAGGCTAGCACTAAATAAAAAAAGACAAGGGAGGTGGGGGACAACAGAAGCATTTAACTAAAGAAAAAAGCGATCATGTTAAATGAAAAGCATTTTTATTTAGGGACAGTCACATTAAGATAATGTGTGTGTGTGTGTGTGTGTGTGCATGAGTGAGGAGTCATTTTTCTGAGTGCTGAGAGACGATCAGAGCTAGGTAATCCTGCCTGCATAGACACACAGCACAAATACAAGAGACTATCCACAGGGCTTTTAATCCATGCAGCACACACTGCTTTGTGGACATGGGTTAGTAAGTATGTGTGTGTCCCAACTGAAACCGATAAACAGCAGTTCAGGCTGACAGAAACCGACTGGCTTGGGATGATAAACAAAGAGAAAAAATAAGAAATAAAACATAGCGGTTGCAGAAATGAAAGCATGAAGCATGAACTGCTTTATTCAGTCTGTTAGCTGGAGTGTTCTGCTGAATCCATGGATGGAAAAAGGGATAGATAGGTGGGTAGACGGATGGATGGATGGATGGATGGATGGATGGATGGATGGATGGATGGATGGATGGATGGATGGATGGATGGATGGATGGATGGAGAAAACCTGTGCGAGAGAGTCTGAGCTTCAGTGATGGAGTCGCTGTCACCTCAGCGGTCGACTCCACAGGTTCATTATCGAGACAGATGGGCTTGTTGGAAAAGAGATGAGGTGCTACTTTCAAACTAGAAAAGCACACCAAGAAAACACTTCCAGCCTTTCGTTCCCCCTCTGTTCTTTACTCATGTTTGATCCTGGTCTGTTTGGTTAGCTAAGTTCTGTTTGCTTTCATCTGAGCTCTTTCCTTCCCCTCCACTTTTATTTCTGGGTGATTATTTTAGTGCTGAAACATTAAAGTAAACACACTAAAAAAAGCATGAAACACGTGCAGAAATATGAAGCAATAAAAAGGATCAAAACCTTGATTCCAGCTTGCTTTATGTTTTGTGTTTCCTGCAGTTTAATCCAGACATCAAGCAACATTATCATTAAGACAGAAATCAAGCAAATAAAACAGAAGATGAGTCTGCAAGTCAGCCAGTCATCCAACTCATGGCTCAGTTTGTCAGATGTTTTCACTGACAGGGTAGCTGTGCAGACTCGGGTTCTTATTGCCAGTTAACGGTTTGAACCCCCACTCTGTCCATCTCGGTCGTTGTGTCCTTGGGCAAGACACTTCACCCACCTTACCTGCTGATGGTGGTCAGAGGGCCTGGTGGCACCAAATGTATGGCAGCCCCACTTCTGTCAGTGTGCCCTAGGGCAGCTGTAGCTACAATGTAGCTCACCACTGTCAGTGTGTGAATGTGTGTATGAATGGGTGATTTTAGTGCAAAGTGCTTTAGGGTCCTCGGACTTGATAGATGCTATAAAAGTGCAGGGCATATACTCTTGTAGTGTGATCAAACTACATTAAATTATTCTAAAGTTTTAAAATAAGCAGGAATATTTTATTGTATTTCTTAGGATGGACATTTATTAACAAAGAACACTACTAATCGGGAGGGGCTCGGAGTAGAGCCACTGCTCCTCCACATCGAGAGGAGCCAGTTGAGGTGGCTCGGGCATCTATACCGGATGCCTCCTGGACGCCTTCCTCGGGAGGTGTTCCAGGCACGTCCCACCGGGAGGAGGCCCAGGGGACGTCCCAGGAGGGACTATGTCTCTCGGCTGGCCTGGGAACGCCTTGGGCTCCCCCCGGAGGAGGTGTCTGGGGAGAGGGACGTTTGGGTGTCTCTGCTGAGTCTGCTGCCCCCGCGACCCGGTCCCAGATAAGCAGAAGACGACGAGTACGAGTACTACTAATTACTATAGGAAATGTATTTATTATTCATTATTAAACTTGTTTTTTCTTATTAATCACACTAAGATCTATTTACCTAAGCAGGAAAAATCTACAAACAAACACATATAAAGAAGGAAGATACACTCGCCTATTCCACAAAACTAGTACTGGCTCAAACTCCGTGACTGGCAATCTGTTTTTTTCAGTGGGCAAGTCTCTCTGAGACTGGCAGACGGTGCTGACCCATGTTATTGGATATCTAGGTGATTCATCACATTGGATTGGGGCCCATGTTGGATACGGAGAAAAATTGGCCTTAGAGGAATTTACTAAGCGACGTTGAACCCACATCCAAGGCATGGAAAAAAACATTCCCACAAATCATGCAGGAACATTACACTTAACTAGACTACGTAGAAAACATATGGTGTAAATAACTGGTTCTCTCAGCCTGAACTTCCAGAGGAGGAGCAGGAGGAGCAGTCAGGATGGTGCTGATCAACCAATCAGAAGTCAACTTGGGTTAACATGAGATCTATGTCTCATTAGACAGTTAATAATAAATGGACTTCTATTATAGTTTGAAAACACTTTCTTTTGATTGAGAGAGACAAAAAGTCTGTTACTGTAGCCAAAATACTCTCATACCTAAAGCTGTTTTCACTCTCAAAATTACAAACATTTAGTCAGGTTTAAGATATAAATCAATGTTTGAAGTTCAGACTAACTAAGGATTATTTCACGGCTTTCTGAATGTTATGATAAAATGATTAGAGTAAGGGCAACTTAGACAGGTACTGACTGGCAGGCAGACAAAACTCTTACAGGAAAACAACTGTCAAGGTCAACAAGGAATCCAAATTTTAGAGATTATGATATGGCAAGGACATTTTGAGGTGACCTGGAGAGAAGCGGTTAAAGCAGGTAAAATTTCAGATCCGAGTTGTTGGGTGCACTACACATGTGTTTAAACTGCACAATAAACTCAGTGAAAAATCAACAGCGTCACATAAAAAAACGGCACTATTTAAAGCATTTCCAGTTTTCACGTGTTATTTGCAGGGCGATGGATTGGTGGCCTGTCCAGGGTGCACCCTGTCACTCGTCCGTAGACTGCTGGAGATAGGCACCAGCTCCCCCGTGACCCACTATGGAATAAGGGGTGTAAACGACGAATGAATGACGTATTGTTTGCATTTTGTCTGTTTCAACAAAAAAAGCTGGAACATTAAGCTGAAGACTGGGTTGCTTTTGAAATGTAAACACTTGCATTGCACTGAATTGACTGTGACATAATTTACAACCTGTTCTGGGCCTGTTTTTCTTTCCTTTACATCTGAGGAATGTAAACAAACACCCAAAACAGAGAAGGGACCCAGGCAGATTATTCTGTCCTGTTGTATTTTTTATTTTAGTCCTACTAAAGCTCATTTAGGATATTCAGATAACTGTAGTTTGCTATTGTTGGTTTACTTCCACTCTGGTTGCACTTTTCACAATAATTCTGTTTCAGCAGCTTTATTTCTGTTGCTAAAAACAACGTTTTCTTCTTTTTTACATTTTCAGATGAAAGTCTACACTACTTCTTACCAGTAAAGACTGCCCTTAGTTAAAAGCATGTAAAACCATTTCTCCTGCCAGATTCAGATAACTGTCTGTCATGGAAAGGAAGTAATTGACTAATGTTTCAAAACATGTTTTTTTCTGTCAGGTTCCTCTTCTTCTCTTAAACCACCCAAGCTATACTTCTCTTTTCTGTTTTTGCTTTTGCCCCCTTTTTTAACCCCATTTCCAAGCAGGAAAAGCCTCTTACAGCCAGCCAGACGACTAATAAGGAGCGGCTCTTGTTAGCCAATCCCTCCTAATGCTTCAGCACGCTGTGTTATGGGTATAATACCCCAACGCCAACACACCCGCTCTCTGAAAATCTCCTGAAAAGGCCAGGAAAGGGAGAGAGAAATGTCAGAAAACCTGCGGTTCCAAAACAAAAGACATTATCAGTGTTTTTCAACACAGATCAATGTTTTTAGATAGATATGAATAAGCGAATACAAACACATTATCGGCCAACTGGGACACAGCGAGCAGGGGGGGGGTTGTGGTAATGGTAGTAAATATGACAAGACACGGGAGATGTGAGTCAATGTAGAAGAGTAACACTTGACTATGATTAAGAGGCTCACATAACGCCAACATTTGTACACGAAGACTGACTTCAGCATGCAAGTCGTGTAACTGTCCAAAAGGTTGAGAATTACAACTAAAGCAACTCATTAATGTGAAACTAAGCAGTTTAGTTCTGGGAAGCTGTTAGGTTATTGTTCCCCCTTTTGTGAATCGTTATAAAATGATGAAATTGACAAACGAATGCAAATAAAGGATTGTGAATTTGTGAAAAAAAGAAATGCAGGGGTTACTATTTTCAGCAAAGAGGATGTGCCATTACATGCCAAAACTGTCCAAATCATTGTAAACAACAAAAAATAGAAATACTGTTAAGACAGAAAGTGCTATTCTGTCATGGCGAAAATGTGGATGGAAAAATCCACTTCAAAAATCGCACTTTTGTAAAAATCTGTTAATTTCTGGATGCTATATATCAAGTTTTTCCATTTTTAGGTCAGGTAACATTGTCAAAATGATTTTGATTTATTAAATGTCAGAATAATGACATTATAGAATAATGCATGTCTTTAGTATTTAATGTTATTCTTCCACAAGCTTCTCACAATAGCCTGGACACCCTCCTAATTGGTATTCCTGAGTCAGGTTTGTAGGCCGTCTCGCTCTAACACTCCTTTTTTAGGCAAGACCAAAACATTAACTTTGTGTCCTTAAGCCACTTTTAAACTAATTTAGTGGTATGCTCAGGAAGGTCCCCTGTTACCCTCTGGCTAATGTCCTGGAGATGTTGCTTCAAAATTTCCACATTATGTTTTTCCCTCATATTGTCATCTGTTTTGCAAAGTGCACCAGTCCCTCCTGCATCAAAACAACCCCACAACCTGACGCTACCACCCCTGTACGTCACAGCTAGGATGTTTTTTGAATTTTGTAAGCCTCTCCCTATTCCTTCCAAATGTAACAATGGGCATTAAGGCCTGTAATCTGTAATCATACTTTTTATGTTGCTTTTGGAGGAATGGTTTATTCCTCACTAAGTGGCCTTTTCAGCGCAAGACCCATTTTACCAAAGATAATGACAATGTCTAACAAATGGCCAAGGAAATAGTTTGGAGACTAGCTTCACCAACACATCTACGTCCCAAAAATAATGCAAAATGCTAATCTAGTGCCTCATAGATTGTAAATGGAGATATATGTGCAACACTGCTCCAAACTCCAAGTATAACTGCATAACAGTGCAAATGACCTCTTAAACCCATGTTTTGAATGAGCTCGACGTATTTTAGGAAAATCATGAATATGTATGTACGTCTGTTGATCCGAGCAGAGGAAGAGCATAGAGAGGAAAATTGTGGCAGTAAGCCTCACGTTTCATCAACAATCGGTGCTCTGATCATCTGTTTAAAAATTCATGAGTGTCTTTAAGCTGTTCGGACTGTGAGGCAAGTGTTTCATTGGATTATAACTCGAGCTGCTTCATTAAACCTGCTCCTACTCCGGCTGTAAAAAACATAAGAGAGCAGCTATTTCTGCAGGTGTTTTCAGGTGCGAGCTTTGATTTTGCATCGGTTTTATTCGGCACGCTCTTCCGCTGTCAGGTATAATGGAGATGGAGGTGAAAGGTGTGTGCGGCTGAGTCCATCCATCAAGCACTCGTTGAAATATTTCATGAAATTACAAAAACAAAAAGAGCAAGGTTAATGAAACTCAAGACCAAATAAACAATCTCTGGTTAACAGCAAGATTTTAAAGAGATTTATAAAAGCAACTGGTTAACAACTAACAAATGATTAAAGTGGAGCAATATGTACCACTTAGAGGGCCGTTTTTAATCAATTCATAAACTGAATGGAAGATCACCAAGAAAAAAGCAAGTTTAATCCTCTGCAGCTTTTTTAAAATTTTGAAACATTTCTGTGGTGGAAAAGCAAGTTTGAAACCAGCGCTTTGCAATGACTTCCTAGGAAATCAGACAGATAAAACACATGGGTCCCTCAGGCTTAAGTGACCTGCTGAGTATAAATGGCCAATTTGTAGCTTGATTTGTGGAACCATGCAGTCTGATGCAAAGATCAGACATTCTGTCTATTATAGCCACCCAAGCAGTCCTGTGAAACAGCAAAATTGCACAGGCTCATTTTATGATGACGATTGCTACTCAACACAGAGTGCAACTCTGGTGCACTGAGAGATTTGGAGTCATAAAGACTCAGAGGAATGTTATTTAAACTTTGATCATCATCGCAACAAACACCACATGTAATGTTCAGAGTTCAGCCTGCAATAACAGGAAAATAGACAGAAGTTTGCCGCCTTTAAAGCCACCACTGTTCGTGCTTGAAACTGGAGATGTTAAAAAAATTGTTGACCTCATCCAATGTAACCTGGGATCATAATACCTTTTCAGCAATTTGTATACTTGTGTCCCGCTTGATTCGTAACTAATATCATGCATAACATGTTTTTGCTGGTGTTTGCGTGTGCGTTTTAAACTATGTTGCATGCCGTACCCTATTGTGTGCACCAGGTATATCTCTTGCTTTTGCCCTTTCAGACAAAATTTCCCAGGGGAAGCAAGGGCCATTGTGCTGTACTGTGGTGTGCTGCTGTTAGACAATTACTGTAAATAGAAAGACATTACGTCAGTTTCTCAATCTGAAACCTCTCTCTCCTTCAAATTGTTCATTGTACAAAACAGCTGCAGATTACAAAGTTTAAAAATTCATAAAAGCCTTCGAGAGCTCCAAGGTAAGCATGTTGCAGAATTGGCCACAAGCTATGCAACAAATCATACTGGATTTTCCACTGTAAACACACCATCAGCTGCAGCTCTGATGGCTCAAAATTAGATTTTTTATGCTCTTACACAGCTTCATTCAACTGAGCAATCTTATTCCACTCTTAGAGCAGGTTAACTTGTAATTTTTCACCCTCATACAAGAGTAATACAGCAATTACTATATAATGTTGCACTATTACATATTTCACGCATTTCTCTTTTATATTTCTTGAGTAATGACTCTCCTTTGAGTCTATATCAAGCCTTCAGCCTTTTTTCCTCCTCTCACCCTCCCTGGCTGTCTTTTTCATCTCTCTACTCTCCCGGTCTCCTCTTTGCTCTGCCCTAATTGAAAGCTGAATAGAGTTTTATATTCTGCCAGCATCAGATGATGAAAGTGCTTTGATCACTGTTTACCCCTGCAGGTGGTGCACAGCAGCAGCCACACCAGAAACATCCAAGTATCTTTACGGTTTCTCCTCTTGTTTTTCCACGTTTCGTTCTTCGCACGACGAACGCTGTCTCACAGTCTGTCAGAATACATGAAACCAGAGAAAGCTGGGGTGTGTGGACACACACTAATTGCGATCTTTTGTTTGCAAAGTGGGCTGCAAATAGTGGAAGGATAAGGTTGTATAATCCTGTCGTGTGCAAGCTTGTTTCTGCAACGTTGGAGTAAAGTCTGAACCTGCTCCTCTGCTCTTAGGAAACCGGCAACAAAATGTCCAGGTTGGTCTGGCATTTAGCAACATATAAATATGTGGAAAAATGCCCCATGCCCACTATTAAGTGCGGTGGAGGATCTGTCATGCTGCGGCCCTGTCTCTCTACAAAAATCCATGGGAACCGTGTCAGATTTCATGGCATCATGAACTTCTTGAAGCACCAGAATTTTCTGGTTGCAAGCCAGGAAGAAGTGACTTCTGTCCTACCGCCACAAACGCAAACTTCTGGACTTAGGAGAGATGAGACTAAACTCGACCTTTTCAGCCACAAATACGAAAGGTGAGTCTCTCATGAAACAGTGGATGAATACGTAAAAAAAAAAGCCCATTGTGTCCTCTGTTATGTACAGTGGAGGGCTGATGAGGTCTGACAGCATCACAAAGCAAAGACACGTGTCCTACAACAGCAAAACCAGCTGACCTGTAAAGTCTCATGACCTAACGACACAATAACACAATGTCGCCCACTATGACAGCTATAGGTGTACAAAGACTAAAAAAGAAACATACCAATTAGTTCAAAGTGAGGCTTCTTCTCTGTGCTCTGTATCTGAGCGAACATCTCATCATTCAAGGCTCAGCTACACAAACCTTTCCACGGGGTTTGTTGGAGGCCATGGGGGGTTTATTCGTCATTTAGAATGTAAGCGCCGTAAAACAGCTGGTTAAACGGGTTTCATTTCTCTGATTAATGCTTCTACTGCTTCAACAAACCAGCCTTTCTTCTTATTCTGGTGCTCATTCAACCTCGGATGTATATCAGAGTCACTGCAATATCAGTGTGTGTAATATTCGTATCACAAAGGACTATTTGGAGCACCAGTATTGTTGGCTTATATATTCCAGGTGTTATGAACTTGCAGTTTTCATGCTATTGTAATATTTACCCAGTTGGGCAGAGTCTCCTGGCACCAGATGCTCACACTGGACACTAATGATGTTGCCTAAAATGCTAAAGGTCAAACAGTGTAGGAAGCACTGATGTTAAGATGTCCAAACTAAACCCTCAGTTATGACTTTTAATCTTGATAATAAATGATCTTTATTTCCTACATGTTTCATGTGAGAGTTCAAAGTTTTTCTCAGTACTTGTTTTTTTGTTTTTTTTTAAAGTTTAAATAATAAAGCTCCCGGAATCATTCAGATTTTAAAATTTTGATTCCTAATTTTGATACCCAGTCCGCCGACCGGAAGAAGAAGCCCCCAAACACCAACAAAGAAGAATCCGCTAGAAGAGAGCGCCCCGCCATGGGCAGTATGCTGCGGCGGTCTAATTTCTATTTTGCCATATAAAAATGTGCATTTTATCAATAAAAAAACTAGCATTTCGCTCATCTGCATTCGTCTTGCAGATTTTGCAAGAATATTTAAATTTGTTTGTTCTTGTTCAGTTATTTTAACTTTGTTGCACCAGTAAACCTATTGGCTTACTGGTGCAATGAAGTTTACCGACTAAGGGACACATAAAGGAGTATTTTCTTCTATTTTACTCAAAGCCAGTAATATATCACCATATCTTCTATGACTAATCCCACATGAATTGAAGCTCTTAGCTGTGCTGAATATTTCATGCATTAATTCAATTACAGACATCATTTATAACATTTTCTGGTACTATGTAGGATAAGACTGCAGGAAAAATACGGTTTTACTCTTATTTCAGATCGGTGTGAGTTTTGTTTTGCAGCTCTGAACACAACAGGAGGCTCGTTGTTTGAGCTGTGAGAACTTTAGATGTTTATCATTTGTTATGAGATTAAATGAACAAGAGAGGACCGGCTGTCCCAGATAGGCAGGAAGTTCAATTACAAACTGTGGGTCAAGCAGGCTGATTGACCAGTTAATTAGAGTAATTTCCTACAGATTCATGGGTCAAGCTTTATACATATTGCTCGTGCCCAGATGGACGCACTTTACAGTGTTTTCCGAGCTCATGTTAGAGCTTTGATGGTTGGATGGACGGATGGATGAGGAAAGAAAGCCTGGAAAATGCCTATATTTCTCCATGCTCTCGTTTTTCCATACTTATCCAGATCCAGAACACGTAGGATCTTAGGTTGAGTTGCTAAGTACCTCAGACAGAAAAAACACAGAAAGCTACTGTGTTCCTCACGAAGTGAGGGTTACCATGCAGCCAGATGGGTGAGACGTCTAAGAATAGATAAAAGAACACACACACACACACACACACAGGTAAAGTGTGGCGAAGCTCTGGCAGATAAGTTTCACGTGCCTCACGCTGCTGTAAGCACACAATACAACACAGACCCAGTCTTTGATCCGCTTTCTCCCTCTCTCATATAGCCACATATGGTCAATTCACTTCAAGTCTATGTAAACTACGTTCCTCCTCTGACTGGCTGACTGTTTCCTGCACATGGCTGACCCTGTTGGAGGGGGGGGGGTTCACAGATTACCTGAAGCCACACATACCGTCATTAAAAGTGAATGCAAAAATGATGTCAAGAGGAATTCAAGCGTGAGATATTAAAAGAAAAATGTCGTGGCCTCTCTAGCCATCTGAGTAGTTATTTCCACATGCCTCTTTCAGCAGAACATGCTGCTACAAACCGCCTCTGCTGTGACATAAGCCAAATGTTCCTCTTTCCAAATAAAATTAATCCAGCAAGGGGATGCTCTGAAGCCGCTGACCCAATACACGCACTGAATGAAAGGATCGGAGACAGACAACGAGATAAAGACTGAAACGTTCACATTTTAGCCTTAATGTTCAGAGTACACTGTGAAAAGGTAAATACCCCCCAACTTGTTAAATTATGAATTAACTATCTCACTGCAGAATCCAGAAATGGCTTAAATAGAACCCGACTGACAACATGAGGTAGGCTGAAGGATCTAAAGAAAAAGCAAAGTAAAGAACAGGTGAGAAACAAAGTCAGTGACATCTATCAGTCTGGAAAGGGTCACAACACCACTGCTGTTGCTGTGGGACTGAAGAGAACCAGAGAGATGCATGATTCACAGACGGAGAAAACATGGAACAGTGATGAACCGACCCAGACGTGGCTGACAGACCTGAATTACTCCAAGAGTACATCAGGGACTCACCCAGCAGGTCACAAAAGATCCTAGAACCACATCTAAAGCTCTGCAGGCCTCACCTGGCTCAGTTATGGTCCATTTTCATGATTCAACAATAAGAAAGAGAATTGGCCAAAAATGGCCTCCAGGGAAGTGCTCCAAGGTCAAAACTGCTGCTAACCAGAAAAAAAAACCCCAAAGATCTGCGACACAAAAACATCTTGATGTTTGATGTCCCGAACAACATTTGGGGAAATATTCAGTGAACTGACCTACAGTTAAAAACTGTGACGGTGATGGTAGTGTAATGCTCTGGGGCTGCTCTGAAACTTCAAAACCTGGATGTCTTGCTGTATTTGATGGAACCAAGAACTCTGCTGTCTCCCAAGAAATCCTGAAGCCAAATATCTGAAAGTGAACCGCTGAATGGCTCAAAAATAAAATGAAATCAAGGTTATTGGAGGGGCCTAGTCAAAGTCTGGACATAAATCCAATCGAGCTGCTGTGGCATGACTTTCAACTGGCCGTTCATGTGGCTGAACGGTTTTCTTAAACAAATGAAACCATCTAATAAATGTAGTTTGATGATCTGAAACACCCGTATGACAAAAAAAAACTTTTGTTAAAGGCAAATACTTTTTAAGCACGTTAAGTATTGCAGATTTTAACCTGTAAGATATATAAAACTGAACTAAACATGAACATGTTTGCAGAGTTACTAACAAGTGTCTTTTTGGCTGTTTTCGGTGGTTTTAGAAACCTCATTAAGAGCCTCGTTATCAGTTATCAGACTCCAACTGGTACAACTGGTAAAGACCGACAGGATGAAGCAAGTCAGTGAGTGGAAACAAAAGGAGGCAGATCCAGAGTCTCAGAACCTTAAACTAAGCTTTTAATTTGGGTACATTTATTCATAACGGACAAAATCACCTTAAACAATTCCTATGAAATAAACGTAACTAAGCCATTATTTCATTCATTGCTGTGTCTACGATTAGTTTTTATTAATTATCTATAACTTTCTGTTTGCCTGCGGTTTAAATAGGAAGTGACAGAGGGGCCAATTTCTCTCTGCCACTCAACATGGGAAAGACAAGAGAACAGAACCTTTAGGTAAGGCAGATGTTTCAGTAAAGCTTTAAGGATTATTAATATGTGAATTCAAGACCACAAACTGATTAAATTGTCTTAAGAGCTTAATCAGCTCTGAGAACAACTGGACAAATGTTTAAGCAGGAGTTATTATCGTGCAATTTGCCGACTCAAACAAGAAAACGAATTCAGAATGTTTTTTTTTTTTTAGTAAACCTCTTCCATCAGCAGAGGAAACACCCAGAGGAAGACAAACTCACGACAAAAATAAAAAGTGAAAGAGCCGTGAGCGACTGCTGGCTAATACGTCTGAATTGCAGAAAATCCACCAAAAAAAAAAAAGAGCACGGATACTCCCTGAAAAATGGAAAACACACGTTATCATCTGTTAAATATTATAAACAGGATCACAGTGCATCATCCATTAAATGTTTATAAGAAGCTAAATTAATCTAATTAGATTAAGGATTAATAAGCCATTATGTTTGACTGTTCATGAAATTAATTCAGAGCCTTTTAATATTTGATTTTGAGATGTCTGATCCAGATTTAGGCTGTTTCTACGATCTAAGCAGGGGTGACTGTCACGGTGTGGTTTTGGTGTGGACCAAAGTGCAGACAAGGGCTTGGATGCAGCATTTCAAATCAGTCTTCAGCTTTATTCAAAGGATTCCAAAAAAAACACTGCAGGTACAAACACGAGTGAATCCAAACTTACATGCGTACTCCTTGCAGGAACGAAGCAAACACTGAGCAAAATCAGGTAATGTGATCGGAGGAACCAGCAAAGGACAAAGAAACAAAACCAACTAATATACTGAGGGAGAACAAAGGCAGGTAATCAAAGGAACTAAGAACAGGTGAGACAAGGAGGCAGGAAGGCAGAGGGAGCAGGTGAACCTAATAGAACTAAATGAGGAAAAGGACTAATGACAAGATAGTGAGCAGACCCTAAAAGAAACTATAAACCAACACTGAAAGAACAGACTCTGAATGAGGCAGAGGAAGCGAGGACAAGAATAAAAGTAAACAATAAGAAAAAGCTAACCTATAAAGAGGGACTGGAGAATTAAGATAAAGAGAACCAGACTGGGAGGACTAGGAAACAAAGACCGAATACAGTATAACTGAAGAATAACAGAAAAAGAAACTAATAAGCAGAAGAGTGCAAGGGGGAAGAACAAATACCTAACCACAAATAAAAACACAGAGAAACCAGATGGAAAACTAATTTAAAGAACCCAGGGAAAACAGAGCACAATCATAACAATGACAACAAAGAGGAAACCATACTAAGTCATAAGAAAAACAACAGTAACTAAAGGAGCTATGAACGAGGGGGGAAGAAACACAACCAAACACTCAAAATAACACAAAGCCACCACAGAGTCCAAAAGGTGACAGAACCTAACAGTGACTAATACAAGCAGGAGACGAAACGATTGACTGGACCTGGTATTATAATCAGACATGATGACTTGATCCAGGTCCTCCCCTTTTCAGTAAAATAACACTTTGTTCAGAGCAAAACAGCTCGAATTATTGCAGTTTTGTTTGCTGAAGGACAGAAGAGGAAAACAGGGAAGCACCAATCAAGCCTTTCCTGCCCCTTACTGATTTCATTTTTGTTTGAGGTCAGACAGGTCCAGTCCAATTTTTTTCTTAAGGATTTAAAAACATAAAAGATAAAAAAAAATGTCCTCCGGGTACTTTGATAGAGCTAGCAGTTTTGAATCCATCTGAATATTAAGGAATTACGAGATTATCCCGATTTATGGATAAAAGCAAGTGTCCCTAACCTAAACTCAAAAAGTGCATTAGTGTACATGTTGCCAGGTTGATGCTTCTGGGAGTTCTTGATTTTAATGCATTTAATGAATTTTATGTTTAAGCATTTGCCTGGTACTTTTATCCAAAGCCACGTGATGGTGTAGAAACAGAGTGCAGGAAGGCATAGTAGAGGGGGTAGGGAAGTCCAGGGTAGGCGCTAGGGTCGGAGATGCTTTCTGACGAACTGGGTCTTCAAGAGTTCACCCCCTGTTCTGGTAGCGCTCGCTAGGTCATTAAACATAAAAAGATTGGAGTGTCTTGATGGAGGTCTTGGTGTAGCCAACAATCCCTTATGTTTTTACGCTGTTGAGTATAGAACTTTGTATACAAGTCCAGAATACTAATAATACTCTACTAATATACTAATATTACTTATTATTATCACGTAATTGAATAACCAAATCACAAACTTTATTGTCATCCTTAAAGAAATATGCAGGTATAGTGGAGTTTTCTCAAATATGTGGAGGCTAATAATAATGCATACATGCATGCATACTAACATTTTTCCCAGACTTTACCTTTTCCCATTTTTTTTTTCCTGATCCTCTAGATTAGACATAATTATGGCTTTATCATGTGATTGCGTGCTCTCAGCAGCAGCTGTCAGTCACACTGGGGTGTCAGGCTGCTGCTGGCATTCACATAAACACACATTTGCTCACGAATCAATACAGGTTCTCTCCCTCCCCCTTCACAGGGTGCTACAAAAACAGGGCTACACCACCACCGTGACATGCACATGCATGCATGCAAAAATGTTTTGACTGGGGCTGAAATGATGGTGCTATGCGTGGATTTGTGTTGTGGCAGTTCGCATCAGCGTGGCGTGGCTTTCTCATGTCAGAAATCTGCTTTCCAGCAAACAAAACGACCTGACCTGTGCAACAGTAACTCCTCTTATTCTTTTACTGTTTTACTATTTATAAGCTGCTCTTACATTTTTTTCTTATAGCCGGGTAATGTATGAAATATGATATAAATCCAGTGAAATGCACCCGCTAACCCATAAATCCCTGACCTCCCCATGCTCCGAGCGACATCCTGACACAGCATCCTCCCTGCCCTCCACTCACCGATACGAGGTCTGCTTTCTGAACGCCAGTCCGCGTAATTTCTCCTCCAGAGACTCCTGCTCCATGTCCGGCAGACTGCTGAATGTGTCGCTGCAGCCCATGGCAGCTTCCTCTGAGCCCGCTCCGGACTCTGAGTCACCCCCGTCGGCTCCGAGAGAGGCCGGGCGGCCGCCGAAGCTCCCTCCCGCCGCCATCGCCGCCGGACCAGTGCGGTTCTTCGTTTGGGGGTCCATTCTGGTCACTCCTAGATGGACCCCCCTCTCCTTTCCCCTGTCTGTGACGGGACACAGTTGCGGGTGGCGCGAAGAAAGCGGCAACTGAAATGTCTGTGGTAATAAATTACCTGACGTTCTTGTTTGGAGCTGCCTCAAGGCGGAGGTCCCCGACCGTTGACCGCCTTTATATGCCGCAGGACGGCGGACAGAGCTGCACTCACGAGCCCCTGGACCAACTGGCAGCGAGCTCCGTACGTCAAGCTGCCATGGTAAGACCGGAAGAGGAATTAGTCACTTTCAAAATAAGAGCCAAAGCTTAAAGAAAAAAAAATATATATTAAATAAACAAATAGTATCTGTATATAATTATTCACATTTTTTATTGTTTGTGTAAATAAAACTATCTACCTTTACACTCATTTAATACATTTGAATATTTGTTGCAATGAGGTTCGTTTGTCAGATTAGAGGGAGCTTTCGAAAATATAGTAACTGGTATTAAACATAAATGTCATTAAGTCCACATTAACTGTGTTAACTGTGTTAAAATGTTAAAATGTGTTAAAATGTTCTTTGGATGTAATATTCTGATATTAAAAATATAAAAACACACATTTTATGCTTATTTCTTTTGTGAATAAAACTAAATAGATGTTAATTAATTCCATAACATTTCAGAGAATAGTTTCTTTTGTTATTTTTTTAAACCAGTTTTTTATCACAGTGAATACTCCAAAACTGAATTGAAATAAACTGTAGTCCAGTATTTTATAAGTATACAGTATCAAAGTTTTCAACTAAGCCCTGATTTCTTTATATTTTGCTTTCTAATGGACATTCCTACTTGTAAGGTTTTAAGGTCTTCTTAATCAACAGTTCTCCACACTTTTATTTTGGTCTTGAAAATGGCCTTCAGATCTCCACTTATTTATTTTCGACTTTTTTTAAAGCTTAACTGAGAGGCCCTTAAATTTATGCATTGCATAAATTGCACAGTTCCAGTGTCACGAAATTAAATATTTTAATTTGAAACAGAAACGGGCCGGAAGTTAACCATCTTATTTGTTGTGGCATGACATGTGTTCAAAGCTGAAAACAGCGCGTCAAAAGCATGTTCAGTTATTATTTCTAAATCTTGCCTCCATCCAGCTTTACAATCATCTCTGGCATCCATCCATCCATGTCCGTAGACGAGGACTGTGGGGTTTTCTCTCTCCTTGTTTTGTGCGGCATCATCAGTCAGAAAGTAGGGCACAGAGTGAGAGTACTCTCACCACCACATGGCTGCTGTCAGTATCTGCCTCTGAAAAGATTCACAGAGAGAAATCTGTTGAGTCTGCATGTTATTATCTCTGCCATCATGTTAACATCTCTCCTCCTCCACCATACAAGTCCCATAACATGTTGCAGCCACTGGCCACATCTGCCAGGCTGTGTTTTTTTATCCAGTCAAGCATCAGGGTCACTAAGTTGCTGCTGAGCTATAGACATTTTTCTGTCGTCATTCCTGTTGACATTGAACTTTAACCCCTACTACAACATCTTGTTTTTCTACTTGCACCTCTGTACAATTTACAGTTTAAAATAAGATACAATCACTGCTTGCAGAACCACATTAATGAGGAATAGCTTGAAGTGTTAATCTTCTACATGACCTTGTCAATCTCAGACAGCATTTCAGTCAGGTTGGCATCCAGACTTTGACTGGGCCACTACTATAACAAATTGGTTCAAGATTTCTGTCAAGATTTGCTCTTCAGCTGGTTTGCTGAGTGTAAGTTTCTACAAACATGGTGTTGTGCATAATAGCCAAACATCTCGATTTTGGTCTCTTTCCTAAGACTTTACTATAGAAGCAATGTGCTTCGTTTCATTTCACGTAACTTTGGAAACCTAAGTTGTGCTGCTATATGTGTTGTGAATTGGTGCTATATAAATAAAACTGAATTGAATTTAACTGAATATTGTTTTGAGAGATAAGAGGCTTTCTCCTAGTAACCTTTCCAAACAAGCCATGTTTTTTGAGTATTTTTCCAACTGTCCTCTCGTGATTAATTTTAACGTGCTAGCTTAGATGGAGTCCTTACAGTTTCTCTTGATAATTCATGGTCTGATTTTGGTGTAGTTTCATTGGTAGGTCCTTTCCTAGAAAGATTAGCAATTGTCTCAAGTGTATTTACAATGGTCAAGAATTTTTTTCACTGTTAAAGTTGTTAACCTTCAGGTTTGGGTCAGGCTTTAGGTGTCAAACAGATTGCCACATATTTGACCCTAGAATAACTTTCTACACAGAGGAGTCAATTAGGTAGCTGAAAGATATCGTGGTTCTTTAGGTCCAAAAAAACCCCAAATCATCAAACTGCCACCACCGTGCGTGATAACTGGTAATGTTTGGCACTAATCAGAATGGCCAAAAATCTCTTTAGGGGATCTACATCTCTTGTGTTCATAAAGTTTAACATGCTAAACCCTGTCAAGTGTGAGATGGAGCATTGCATGGTGGGAACAATCTCTCTCACTTCAAATTGTTTAGAAATGGCCTTGTAAACCTTCCCAGATTGATGGGCAGCTACATTTGCTTTTCTAAGGCCATTGCTGATGTTTTCACATCCTGGCATTTTGTTACACACCTCTTTGGTCCAGACTAGGATATTTCCAAAACTCCTGCTTTTATAGAGCTGATCACACTGATGGTGATCAGTTAATCTGCAATGGAAATGCACTTAGTGTCTGATGCACCGCTTCTTCTTTTTGGCTCCGTTTTTTAAAAACCTGGTTTATAATCGTGTTCCAAAACAGACATCAAAGCTGGAATCATCATATCGAAACTTTAAAGCCAGGTGTTTTCGTATTTTCTGACAACAATAAGCTTTCTGGAACATGGATCTATTCCAAACGAAGACACTGATGTATAAAGAACAAGAAACAAGCTTCTCTCCCAGTGTTTCCAGTTGAAAATGCATTTAATATCCAGGGAACTGCAAGAACAAATAAACTCAGATGCAGCCAGATTTAAAGATCATACAAAGGATGGAGCGTCTGTTTTGAGAGGTTTGTTTGTTAGGATGCCATCATGTCTGTGTTAAATTCAGTCCTGACACTCAGGTCAAAGACTCGTCTGTCTGTTAGATGTTGAATCGGAGTTTAGCCTGCCCAGCTCAACCCCTGAACTCCCCTGATGTCCACCCAGCACAGGGAAGAGAACATTTCTAAGGAGAGTGGAAAAATACAAAAGGAAATGGTAGGAGATTTAATGGAATATCAAATTTAGGTGGAGGTTTTGTCAAATTTTCTACAAGAACACAACAAAGAGAATGGTATGTGCAGAATGTCTGGAGCTAAAGAATCACTGGTGTGGTTTCTGTCTATTAGAAAACAAATTCCAGAAACAAAATACGTCAAAACGAAGGTTTAAAGTTTCAAAACCACACATTGCTGATGCATTATGGAGGCGGTCCTCTTCCATTGTTAGTCCATTCACTTTGATACACCAGGACCTCTGCAGCAAAACAACAAAAACCCATAGCATGATGCATGAAACCCCACCTTTACTCCTCCAAACATGTTTGATTTTATTGTGATCACTAACATGTTTTTAATTTCTGTTTTATGAATATTAACGGGGTAATATTTGCTGAGAAAATCTACCCAGAAGATTTGATTAGACCGCACACAGATGCAATAACACTTCTAGGTTTCATAGCGTAAAGGTTGTTCCACAATATTTCTCCAGGAATGGGTTAATCAGATTTAACCTCACCCTGGTAGATCCTCTTGAATACTTGTAGCATCGTAGCATCGTTTTTCTGTACAATTTTCTCTTGATGTTGCTGTAAAACCTTTGCTAAAGGCAACAGAAACAGTACATTTTAAACAAAAATAGTCGCTTTATTTTGTGGGACAGAAAACTGAAAAGCTTGTTTTAACTATACTTAATTGTTTAAGTATTTCTATAAAGACAATTCGGCTTGGATGCATTAAAAACCACCACCATGTTCCACAGCCAAAAAGTGGTTCTTGCACAAAAACTGTATGTTTTGCTGAAGCAAAATGTGTTTTTTTCATGTCCAAAGGTTACATTTTTGGTTTATATCTATACTATTTTGCATTAATTTGTCCATGAAATACTTTTTAAACAGCCTCCTGACTATTCATGTGAGCAATAAATTCTTTGGAAAGCATTTTATTCCTTTATGCTGCCCAACCAAGACTAAGACCAATAGAGGTTGTTCTTGGCCAATCTTATTACAAAGTTTACTGGTTAGTAAACTTTGTCTTGATAATGTCCCTGTAATATTTATAAATTGGAAATGGTGGAGTTAAGGATTATTGCTTTTCAGATTTGATGAAACGTAATTGGATGCGGATGGGATCTATAATTAACAATTTGCTTCTACTGTAACTGTAGTGTTTCATCACATGCCCGGTTATTTATATCAGCTTCATGGCAGACGAATACATTTGAAGACAGCTCTGCTGCTGGAATTCATTGTTCGCTGTGTTACTATGTGAGGTCATTGTTAGGAAAGCTTTGGGAATTCATATTATCCAGGGACTGTCTTAGCAATTCACACGTCTCATTATGAAGCGGCGCTGCTGACCTATTTTGGGAGCATTCCTTTTCTTGATGGGGAAAATAAAAGCTCCGCTATCTGCCAATCTGTAAACCAAGAAACTCAGTCCTGACTCAATTTGGGCCAAATGTCCTTCAAACCTGTGAGAAAAAGGCTTTTGAAGGTGGCAGCAAATAGACTGATTTATAGTTTTAAATGAACAATTATAGGGAGGCGCGTGGTGTCAAGCATGAGCACCATATTTTGAGGCTATTAGTCCTCAAAGCAAACATCCGGGGTTCTACTGTGAAATAAAGGCCAGTAGTGCCACAAAACTTTTAACATTTATAAAGGTCTAAATAAAATGTTAAAACATGATCATAGAGTTATATTGAAAAATCTAAAGGAATGATCTTATAGGTTAAAGAAAAGGGATGCAGGAAAATTATTTCTTCTTTTAGTTTGCTCAGAAAGTCTTGACTTGATTTAAAATTATGTATCCCATAGCCTTTTTTAAATGTTATTTTGGGGGCCAATTTAATTTATTTTTCAGAGCCTGAGTCAGAAGAAGCTGCTTAAAAGAGGCCGCGGCTGGTGATCATGTAGAAATGACTCAGATTTTGCATTGGGGTTATATAAAAAACCTCAGCCTCAAGTGTCTAAAGCTTTGGGATTCCAGTGAACCACAGAGAGCAAATATCCATAAATGGAGAAAATGTTCTCCTCGTAACAACCACTGGAAGCCGTTTTATACTTGAACCACATTCGCCCAGCTGATCAGTGTGTTGCTCACAGCCTGTTAAGGTCATCACAGCATCTTAATTGGATCAAAGTCCAGATTTTGACTGGGCCATTCCAAAACCATCATTTTGTTTTGTTTGCTTGCCCCTTTCAGACCTCCTAGATTAGTCTTTATAGCTCTTACTGTGGTTCTCTGGAGCCCCAAAGCCTCAGAATCCTGTGACCCTTTCCAGACTCATAGATGTCGATATTTTGTTTCTGATCGGTTCCTGACAGATCTTAGATCTTTCTGAAATGTTTTAGCCTACTTCATGTTGTTTAACAGGTTCTTTTTAGGTGATTTCATAAATCAAACAGTAATCAGGTCAGTGTGTGGGTTGTGAAATTAAACTCAGCTTTTTAAAAATGTGGTTAACCAGCTAATTTATTAAGCATCAAGGCTGGTTCAGATAGCTTTTTTCCCTTAATACATGAAATTATCATGCTTAAAGTGCTTTTGTGTCAATTCAGGTTAGTTTGTTTAATATTAAAATTTGTTTGACGACCTGAAACATTTAAGTGCAATACAAAAAAAGCTAAATCAGAAAAAAACTGGAAGGGGTCATACACTTTTTCCACGAGGATGTATAATTAATTTTGTTTCCTACAAAATAAAACAACTAAGTAAACAGCCTCATGAGCAGTCGCAGCAGCTATAAAAACAAACTCAACCACAATCAATGTGCTTTTACTACGCAAAATACTTTATTTACTTTCAAAGCAAGAATACAGAGACTAGCTCAGGCTGACTTTACAAAGGAGCCACAAAAACACAGAAGTTATTTTTACAGAGTGAAACCAGTTTGTTTCCAAAGGCAATGACTGTGAGAAATACAACGAACAGAGACGATCATCACTGCTTCACATCAACGTCTTTAATGATGAACTGGCTGAAAGGGAGAAAATGTTGCTTTAAAGCTCAAAAAGCCAACGTTCATAATTTATCAACAGAACCGAGCCCAAAATAGCGAGAGGGGATGAATTATAGATCGTTCCTGACACATTTAGATCCCCCCCTTCATTAGCAACCCACATTTACAAAAATAGAAACTTTTTTCCACATTTATAAGATGTATTTTTGGCAAATGCTGAATTAAGATGGTTAGTTAACTGTCTTTTTATTTTAAAAAAGGCAAATCTAACCAAACAGAAACCTAAATAGCTCGTTAGGACACTGAATATAAAGCTACAGATGAGCTGAAATAGGGCAGAAATATTGTTTTTTCTCCACTTTTTTTGCATTTATTGAGCAAAACAGGGAAAAACATGAACCGAAAATTGAAAGTGAAAAAAAACCCCTCAATATTCATTTAGATTTTTTGTTTTGTTTTTCTTAACGGGACTGAAAACAAATACCCCAGAAACATAAATATGAACAACATATATAATATAAAAAGAGTACAAATAAAATAGTAAAATAAAGTATGAACACAAGCTAGTATCAAATGGGGTGAATGCATTTAAGAAATGGAATAAAAAAAAAATAGCAACAAAAAGACAAAAAGTTTCTATAAATACACGAGTCGTCATCAGTGTCCTGTAAAAAGTAGAGTTTTAAAATTATTTCCTTTGGAATAAACGCCACACTACTCTGAATTTTTTATCTCAAGTCGGAAACCATCAGTGCAACTTTAATTCAGAAATACAACACAGCCAGTGCCTCTTTGTTATAACAATAAGAGTATATTTGATTGAGCAGAGGTGGCGTCAGACCTTAGTGAGCCAACAGGGGGCGCTGCTGCAGGAGGTCTGCCTCAGGACACTTGAAAAAGCTCCAGAGGAAGGAAACTCATCTTTTGGGAGGGGGCGAAATCAGAACTCAGGAGGTCTCGTTGACCGATCGATCCAGCTCTAAAACCTTACTGCTGCTCCTGTTTGCCCTCTGCGACCTGGAGCCCAGACACCGAGTAAAAACAATCAGCATCAGGACTTTAACAGATCCAAAAGGTTTCATGCGAGTCCACTGAGGTGCTGAGGTTCACCTGTGCAGGTCTAGCAGCAGGTTCTTCTGTGTGTTGTTGCTTTTGTTCCTAAAAGGCGGGTGCGTCTCCATCCTGCTTGGCTCCGAGCTGAGCTTCTGCTGCTCTGAACGGCGCCACGCTGCCATGACGACGGCCGGAGCATCCTCCCACTGCTCGGGATATTCGCCGCCCAAGCCCAGGAGGTGCGGCTGCTCGTCCTCGAAGGCAGACAGCAAACTCCTGGATTTCACTAAAACGAAAACAAAGAAACAGACTTTTAACATGTAAAAAAATAAATAAAAAGAAGCACAGGGCCTTGCAAAAGTATGTACACCTCTTGAACCTTTTCACCTATTGTCATGGTACAACAAAATGATGTCAAACATGTCAGTGTGACAAGAAAGAAAAAACTAATTTAATCTGTTAGGAAGCTGGATGTCATGTTACGGCCATTAATCCAATGTGCAACAATATCACAGAAAGAAAGGAAGGAAAGAAGAGATTCTCTCTGCTTTTTAAACACAAATATCAAATCTAAAACTTTTCAGCAGCCTACGCACAGATGAAACTGCTGTGTACCACCACACGTTATTTTGAAGGAAAGCATCAGGATACCAGAGGAAGCTGAATTTGATTGTTAAGGAAATTATGTCTGATCTCAATTAAAACACTGAGTGTGTGTGTGTGTGTGGGGGGATGATGTAGTTAAAGGTCAAATCAGTCTCTATGGCTGCTGCTGAGCTGTAGGTGGAATGTGATTAGTGGTGATGGTATAATGGACCACCAGAGTTTTACAGCCGGGAACTAATGATTCATGACAATGGGAACAGCAGGGTATGTCAGAGAGGCAGAAAACTTTAGAAAAATTAACACCTCTGTCTCCTTTTTGTTAGTTTGTCTCAGTGACTGATTTATAAAAAAAACATAAATACATCAATGAAAATGTCATTTATATTTTTATTGTGGTCATTCAAACAAAAATAAAAATAATATATATTATTTACACACAAACTGATATATTTCAAAGAATTTGTTTTTGATGGCCTTGCCATGGCCTCCACAATCATGATGAAATCTACCCATCTTACTAGAAAGGTAAGCCGCAAAATCCTATTGCTAAACAAGCTGGCCGTTCACCGATTGCTGCGTCCAAAAATATTAATGGACAGTTGAGTGGAAGAAAAAACTGCAGAAGGAAAAAAGTGAACAAGCAACATGAATACCTGCATGCTTAAGAAGACTGTAAAGCAAAGTTCATTTAAGAGTCTGGTGCAGTGGACTGCAGCTGGATTCAGCACTTGAAGCCCCACTGCTCACAGATGTATCCACTGTGTTTTTTGAGGTACACAGTCAACGCAGCCATCTGTTAGGAAATTTTAGTTCACTTTGTGCTTTCATCTGCTGACAAGCTTCATGGAGATGTGGATTTCATTTTCCAGCATTACTTGATACCGGCCCACACTGCTAAAGGCACCAAAAGCTGGTTCAGTGACTGTGGTGTTACCGTGTTTAGAACCACCGAGCCCTGAAGGAACTCATTAGAGGCTCTCTTAAATTTGTCATTGATATTATTTGTTTTGCCTCTTTTACCAAACTGTCAACACCACAATTTCAATCAAACAATATAAAATGTTATCAAAAACATACAATTTATGTAATAAATAAATGTTTCTGAAAATAGATATAAGTGTGAAGAGTGAACCAAAATGCTTTAGTTACGAAACAATTAAAGCAACATTAAAAAAAACAAAAGAAAAAAACAAGAATCTGATTTTAAAGTTAAACATTTTAAATAAAATGTCAGATTTCTATCTTTGTGTTGTTTCCACAGTCAATAAACATTTGATTTTAAATCCAAAAATGCTAACTTTCTGCTTTATAAAGGCTTAATTAAGTGCAGGAACACAAACATTCTTTAAACATAAATTTTATACTGTATCAAGTAACAGGTTATTTATTTGGTTAAGTTGGTTAAGGAATCCAGCTATCCGGTCAAATTAGCCACTTTTCCTGCAAATAAGGAATTTGTTCAGCAATCCTCACTCTTTTTGCTCCTTTGGATGATCTATCATTAGACAGTAGATCTAATTTTAATCAATGATAATAAATATAAACTCTAACTGTAAAGAAATCTTATTTTTGATAAATACACAAAGGCTCTTCACTACTTCTTTTTAAATGTCTTATAATATGTAAGAAAGTAACCCTATCTGCTGTACCAAGACAATTGATCTGTAATGTTTCATGTTTTTTTGTCTTGTTTGGTCTTATTTAATGTTTACTGGTGTGAGGTTACCTGTAGCTGTGTAGGATTCAGGCATCTGTTTGGTGGCTGTGTCCATTTCAGTGATGCCTGAAGACAGAGTGAAGCTTCTCGGGTAAAAACTCCCCAGAAATAGAGCGAAGCACAATACAACCACCTGTGGAGAAACAAACAGAAGGGAGAGGAGAGGAGAGGAGAGGATGAATAAATCATGACTCACGATGGAAGCAGATGTTTCCAGTTTAATACTCGATCATAGGCACAGTGTCACATATGTGTTACCATTAAGCATGATGATGTCTGAGTGCCAGCCATCCTACACGTCTTCTGGATTTTTCCTGCCACCATCGCCTGAAGAGCCTGCAGCTGCTGCAGCAGAGATCTGCAAACACACACACCCCCATGGGTTAGACTGTATCTAACGCTGTGTTATACACTCAGAAACACAAAAAACCTGAAACTCTGCTAAAAATAATGCACAGTTACACTCTCGAATGGATGGATGGATGGATTTTTCCATATTTATCCTGGTATGGAATTAAATTTTAAACTTTTCCAAACTGCGCAGCATCCTCATGGAATGGTTTGAAACTTTTGCACAGGACTGAACATTCATTGCAGAGTCACTAAAGAGAACTATAACCTGCTACTTAATCCTAATAATTATCATCCTGGTATAATATTAACTGTTCGACTAATGAAAAATAGTCCTTCCTCACTATTTACCATGATCTTGTAAAACATGATTGTTTTTGCTGCAGTTTCCATACAGACAGCTTCAGATGTGGAGGAGATTTTCTCTTCCCGACCATTAAAAAGCAGCACAGCTGCGCCTTCCAGGTGCAGCAGCACAAAAACACGCTCCACCGCTACATTTATCTTTTCAGAGGTGACAGTGAAGCACACTTTAACCACAGAGTAAAAAAACCCAACCTGAAACAGCTGTCAGGAACGCACTTAACCGATGCACCCGCTTTGTGCAGCACACGCCGTTCATCCATGCAGAATGACTGATGCAGCTTCAGCGTTTCACGTTGAAAATGGACTCATGAGTCTGCATGAATGCAAAGCTGCAGCTGAATGCATCCACAGGGAGCCTCTGATTCAGCTTAATTTTCAAATCAGAGAAATGAGTCATTGTTTTCCAGCTCGGCATGATCCAGGCGGTCGGGGCGGAAATCCTCCAACCCCCGATGAAGTGAACCTGCAGGCTGTAATCAAGCCTTCAACAAAAACAAAGCATTCTAACTTGGACAGTACTTCGGTTTCAGAGAGTCCTGGTTCTTAATCCTGACTTTTGTCTCCTCTGCTGGCTAATCCGATTCATCTTCAGCACATGAATTTCTAAAGCTTTTAACAAAACAAAGGAGAATGTGATGCTTGTAAAAAGCCAGAGTATCAAAAAAAAAACAATAAATTAGTAACTTCTTGTTCAGTCTTAGAAAGGAATTACTCCAAAAATCCCAAGAAAAGTTTCTGTATGTTCTTACTTGTTTGTGCACTCCAGAGTTTCCACCTTCCTGCGTAGCTCGTTGTTTTCATTGGAGCATGTCTCCACCCTGTGGTCACATAGCAGTACTGCAGTGTCAGTGACAGGATAAAATCTACACACCTTTCATTTGTGGAGATTCCTTATCCAGGAGTTTGTTTAACAAATCACTATCATTATGCTGATGATATTCTAATATTTGTAAGAACAACTAAAAAACATGACCAGACCTCTTAATCTTTTGTCTGGACTTGTTCAGGTGTTTATTTTCTCTTTTTTTTACTAATGTATGCAAAGACTGGACAAGGAAAAAGGAAGAAGCTAGACTTACTTTTTTTCCAGAGCATCCATGTACTCCTTCTTCTTCCTGCGACTCTCTTGAGCTGAAATCTGTGGACGAACGAAAAAGTATTAATAAAAGGTTTAGATCAACAATTCTGTGTATTAAAAGTTTCCTCAAGATATTTAAGATATTCTTAGAGCAAGATTACCCTCTGATTTAAATATAACATCAATAGTTTGTTTATTTCTCTTGAGAAACTCTGTCCTGAGCTCCTACCTTGTTCTTGATCTTCCTGCGGATCTTCTTTAATGCCTTCTCTTCGGCTTTGGTGAGTGGCAGTTTGGTAGGAACGGGATAACCTTCGGCCACCAGCGTTCGACGCTCCTCCTCGGTCAGGATTAGCGGCCCCGACCCCTGTAACTTCTGCAGGAAGAGAATGGAAGTTAAACTGCTGTTGCAGCAATATATAAGGATGACATTCAAGCTGTGTGTATTCAACAATAGATATTTACTATAATTTCATCCTTTGTTTTACACCAGACCCAAGTAAAGTCATTGTAACTAACAAGCTATGTATTATCCTCATCTAACAGAAGCATATGGGTCTACTCAACGTCCAAATAAAGTTTCTCATCAAGCTGTGTTTTTTACAGCTCCAATCGTTTTAAACGTTTTCATTTCTGCTATCACTGGAGATAATGGCAAGTTTTGGCCACTAGTTCTTTTGTTTTTGTTATTTTATAGCAAACTGAACAAAAGTTGTGAGAAAACAGATTCCTTACATGAGGAGCGGTGAGCAGAGGGGAGTTGGACAGGGAGGAAGCAGCGCGGGGAGACACCTTCACGCTAGCCTGAGATGGAGCTGGGCTGCTGGGGGAGGTGGGGCAGGACAGACTGGGTGTGGCGTGGACGGGGCTCTGGCTGCCCTCTGAGTCACTGCCGTGGGAACTGGGAGGAGTGGGAGGCATCTGCACGGGCTCCAGGCCTAAAAAAACAAGAAACAACACAGATTAGTCACAGAAATTACAGATTCTTTTGGAATATAAGAAACAAGTCAAATGTTAAAGTTTACTCAGAAGTCCTTAAAGAAGAGATCTGATTTTTGGTTTGTTTTGGTTTCAGATGTTGAAGTTTTCTGTTCTCATAATTAAAAATGTGTTATGCATTAAAAACTGCCAGCAGGGGGCCGTGTCACACCAGACAGCAACCATGCAACAACAAAAAGATAAAAGTAAAAACTGAACTCAGACCTTTGGGTGAAAAATTGAGGAACTGATCCACTTCGTGTGGCTCCAGCTTAATCTCAGGGATGATTTTCTCCGCCTTAAGCTGAAATGCAGAAGACAGACGGCATCACAGACGGAACAAACTGCAACTTGCAGATTCAAAAATGTGTCTGCATTCTCCCACCTTGATGGCTTTGCCTTGGTTGATGATGCTGCTGACTGCTGTTTGAGCCATGGGGACCAAAGCAGGACCCTCAGGTCCACGAGGGTCCTCGCTGGAGGCCAGAGAGAGCGAGAGAGTGGGGCACAGAGATGGAGTCTCACAAAGGAGGCCCTCGATGGCCTCATCCTGCTCCATGGCCCATTCATGGGAGTCTCCATCTGACTCTGAGGTGGAAAAGGTCCCATAGACCTCATTAGTGTGGATAGTGATATTAAAGCCTTGCGTTTGGACAAAACTTAGATCTTCTTATATCTTCAAACTTCACCGTATTTTACTGTGATTTTACATGATAAGCCAACACAAAGTAGTGTATAATTGTTACATTTTGTAAATAATACCTAGTTGTTAAATCAGAAAAATCTGAAATGTGCATTTGTATTCAGCCCCAACGGGCTCTGGTCAGATGAGGGGAAGGCTTGACCCAACAAACGAACCCCATGATACACGGTGGTGGAAGCATCATGCTGTGGGCAAGCTTTTCTTCAGCACAGACAGTGTGGCTGGTCAGTAGAGTTTGACTTGCAATTACTCACTGCTTTGTAGAAGCTGACCACATAAAATCCCACAAAAACATATTAAAGTTTGTGGTTCTAATGAGAAAAAAATATAAAAAATATTAAACTTCTGCTGTTTTTAAAAACTAGCAACCATTCATGACCTTCAGATTTGATTTAAACATAATTAGTTTCAAAGGTTTTTTCCATGAACATCCCTGAAGAGGAGTTCATGAGTTGCCAGACTGTGAAACGCGCTTCATCGTGAGTAGATTCATCAATTCATAATGACAAATGTATATATAAAAGGTCCAAATTTATTCAAAAGGATGAGGTGCTCTAAACATGACTTTATGCAATTCTCAGCAGATCTCTAACGTGGATGGTTGGATGTGTGAAATGAAGCTTCGTGATGATCCTCCTTGTACTCGTGTCCCACCTGCTTCGCTGCCGTGCTCTCCGGTCAGGTGCGACAGCGGCGACTGAGGCCGGCTGTCTCCACACAGTGAGTAGCTGTGCTCCGCAGTGATGTGGGGAGGCAGAGGCGAGGATGGGGACAGCTCACCGCCGTCCTCCCCCTCCATGGACTCCACGCCGCCTTTGTCCTCAGACAGGAAGGGGTCGCTGAGCAGCTGGCCCAGCAAAGCATCTGGGGAGAGTTCGTCCAAGAGCTCAGAGAAGTGCTGCAGAAAGGAGAAATGAAATATTTTCAGAGGATGGGAGGCTGATAATTATACACAAAACCACAGCATTACAAGCCTCTGACAGCAGCTCTGGGATTACAGGCTCTTAAATTCTTTATTGGCACCTTCAGCCCCCTCAGGGAACACAAATACAGCCAATCAGATACTTATCCACCTCCACTAATTAACACGTCTCTGTGTGTCTGCGATTCCCAGTGTGGTGATACTTTAACACACACACAATAACACACAGAGCCTCCTCCTGTTGGGCTCCTCTTTCACCGCCCGCCAAATCGTCTCTCCTCATTCACCACATTCCTTCATCTCCTAACAAGGTGAAGATCCAGCTCCTGTTCCAGATGTCACGACTAGAAGAACCACTTTGCAGAAGATGTGCAGATAACACACTGATACACATTTACAAACAGCTGCAGCCGGAGTAGTTTCAACAAAAACGCCTCTAAGTTCGTGTGTCAATGAAAGTCAAACCATGAGATTTTTCCGAATATGTTCTTTTTATTATGATATTGGGCCATGAAATTCCATTTCCTAAATTCGACAAGCAAACCCCATAATTTTTATGAATTTAGTAATGTAAGTAGATTTTTTTTAAACCAAAATAGTTTTTAAGGTTCCATCTTTCCTGTTAAACATGAAAAATACGCCAAGAAAACGAAGCTCACCAGGTTCTGTTTGCAGAAGCTTGCAGGAAGGAAAATGATTTTAAAATCAAGGTAAAAAGCAAAAAAGACATGTGTGCTTTCCTATTCCTGTTATCCGTCTTTTCTTAAATGTATTGAAAACTGGTTATTTAAATGTGTGCTTGTCCTGCTCTGTAAGCAGGAGACCAACCAGATGGCTGCTGACTGCTTGGACAAAGTTTATGGAACCATAAACCAGTTAAAATCATATCACAACGTCTTGTCAAGCCATAAATATAACAAGCTGACTAGTAGTTCTTTTGTTTCATTTGTTTTTTGAGAGCATTCAGGGTAAAGATCGGCTGAGGAGAGATCCAAAGTGGACAGGCAAATGTCCAGCATGTGGGTTCAATTACAGACTCAGAGACAGGGGACGTCAAGCATTTTTCCGTGTCCCACTCAAACAAATGACCTTTCTTCCTCAACTACTGTTCACTCCCTACAAGTCCAGTCTGCAGGCTTCGGCGTGCGTAAACACCAACAGCACACCGTGAAGCTTTTCAAGAAGGAACAAGACAAATATTTACACATTTCTCCACCCAGTCGGTCGTTTTCTGACTTGCAGGATGAAAAGGAGCCTGTCTTCAATAAAGCAACCCAATGGTATGATGCAATATTACAGTCTGAGGGATAAAATAACACTTGCAGAAATTAATCAGCCAATTAAAAGTCACAATGTTTTGGGTTGTCCAACTCCAGTCCACAAGATTATCTGTCCTGCAGCTTTTAGCTGTATCCCTGATCTTAAGGCACCTGGAATTTAGACCCAAGGATGACCCAGACTCGTGGAGGTCCTTATTTCTCTCCCTGATATCTTGGCGGATTTCTTTTGATATTATTCCATGATGTCACACAAACTAATCAGTGTTGCCTTAAAATATATCCACAGAAAATTAGCTTAATTAACCTATTCGTCAAAATAACTGTACAACAACAATGGTCAGACATTAAAAACAACATGATTATGTTTAGATTTATAACATTTCACCATTTGTATGTCAAAACTGCTGTAAATTTGAAGACAAATGACCCAAATAACTAACAAGCACAGACAGGATGAATCCTTATTTAGTTTCTTTAGAAAGTAGGAACTGGGAGAGGTCCAACTCTGCCTGTACGAAAACAGAACCCGACCAAACTCCCACACTGCGGCCTTATGAGCTCCCTGTCATTTCAGCTTGCGGTGTTGGTCAAGAATGACGGAGGACCGTTCGCCGACTGGGCGTAGCTCATCACACAGCCAACAGAAACCTCTTTGTCCCTGCAGCTCATATGAGGGCAGTGTTGTTCGAGGGCCGGCTGTAACTCGAAACCCACCAGCTGGGAAACAGAACCAGGGAGGCTGAAGCCCAACTGGAGGAACTTGGAGGTTTAACTAGAGATCGGGCGACACTCAGAACTGAGGAAGCAGCACTGATAACAAAGAGGCTATTCTGATTTTTTTTTCTGAATAAAATTCCCTGGCAAAACAGAAAATAATTGGCACAGGACATCGCTGAAAGATGAGATTGTAATCTTTTAATTGAAGGCTGTACATGGAGGAACAGCAGACAGATTATTACTCAGTTTTAAGCTAAATCTCCCTCAGAAGCTTAGCAGAAGTTTTAATATGCCAGATCTTAATCAAATCAAAGATGAAGCGAGTGGAAACTTCAAAGTAGGCCAGACAAGCATGAAAAGTCAAAACTTTATTCTGATAAAGACACCAAAATAACAGAAGCCATAATTCCATCAAACTGTAAAGATATTGTAATTTGAAATAGCAAGTAAAGAGCCAAGGATTCAAGGGCATCGTAGTCAGCTTTATCTGACGTTCTGACTGGGTTTGTGTCCCAAGATTATTGCAAGTGAGAACATTAAGAGAACAGATCCACCTGAAATTCTGGGTTGATGGTTTAATGGACCAGTCCCATTTTCCTGGAGTCTATGTAACATTTTGACCAACAACACTACCTGAAAAAGGTATTGGGTTAAAATAATTCATCTTGAAATTGGAAATCCAGACAGTTTTCATATAATGCTTCTAAATAAACATGGCAGGTTTCTGCAGGAGGGTTAATATTCCTTTCTCAACTCTTACAATCTTCATTGCATCTAAAAGTCAGTCAGACTCTTTAATTCTGTGCCTTTGGAGCATAGTCAACTCATTGCAATCTTCAAAATGACAAATAATGCTGCATGTCAGTATAGAGAGATTCTTTTAAGTTTGTTTGAGCTTGTTGCAAATTTATAAAAAAAAATGAAAATTAAGAAATCACATTAACATAAGTATACATTCAGTTGATTGGACATGATTAGGAAAGGCACACCTGGTGACCAAGAACCCCATGATCACTCTGTCAGCATTTCTCTGTGGAGAGATGAGAACCTTCCAGAAGGACAACCATCTCTGCAGCAATTCACCAATCATTCCTGTATGCTCGAGTGGCCAGATGAAAACCACCCCTCAATAAAAAGGCACATGGCAGCCCATCTGGAGTCTGTCAAGAGGCACCTGGAGGACTCTCAGACCATAAGAAACAAAATTCTCTGGTCTGATGAGACAAAGATTGAACTCTTTGGTGTTAATGCCAGGCACCATGTTTGAAGGAAACCAGGAACCACTCACCCCCAGGCCAATATCATCACTACACTGAAGCATGGTGGTGGCAGCATCATGTTATGGGGATGTTTTTCAGCAGCAGGAACTGACAGACTAGTCAGGATAGAGGGAACGATGAATGCAGCAATTAACAGAGACATCCTGGATAAAAACCTTTTCCAGATCGCTCTCATTTTTCAGCAGGACAACGACCCAAAACAAAGATCTCAAATGAGGGGCTTCAGAACCACGTTAAATATCCTGGAATATCCTGGAGTGGCCAGAGTCCAGACTTGAATCAGAATCCCTGGAGAGATTTGAAATTGGCTGTGCAGAGGTCTCCCATCCAACCTGATGGAGCTTGAGGTGTACTGCAAAGAAGAAAGGGAAAACCTTCCTAAAAATAGGTGTGCTGAGCTTGTGGCATCATATTTAAAAAGACTTGAGGCTGTAATTGCTGCCAAAGGTGAATCCGGATGCATTGTATTTACCTCTAAACTCTACAAGTTGTATTAGCTTTAATTTTAGCACCAATAAAGCACATAATCTAAAAGCGGGCATCCATTATTAGCTTGTTACCAGGCAGATCAGCTATTGGGTTCAAAAGCAGGTAAATAAAGTAGTGTAGGCAGGAGGTGAGGTCTTCATTTCCTGGTCAGGTAGTATTCTGTTAAATGTCTTCAACTTAACCCCACTGTCCTAACTGCCCACCCACTCCTAAAGAAGCTCCTACAGGTCAGGTGCAGCTGTGTTTTGTACCCTGACCTGGACTCGGTTGTGTGTACTCGTCAGCCGACAGGACACTCACTCATAAAGCAAACATCCTAAATCATGCGGCTTCCTATCAGGACAAACCAGATGACTCAGTTTGAATGGGATTCAGATCTTTGGCTTTAAATGTCACAAATCCTCAACACGTGTCCAACTATCAGCAGATAAGCTGAATGAACATCTGAACTTTTGCCTGACTGTCCTGCTTAACAAGTCCATTTGTTATCATTTGTCACTAAAGTTCAGATGTTGTTAAATTAAAGGTTTCTGTTCAGAGAAGACATTGTTTATTAAATTCCTCTCCTTCCCAGATGGATTCTAAGTCTAATAAAATCCAGCTTCTCCAGCTTCCTGTTTACTTTACATAATCTGCTATTTAAAGCTGGTAGCTTCAGGACAGTCCTGCAGCCAGAAGAAGCCAGAGCACCACAGGGATAACTTCTACAAGCTGTTTAGACACTTAGCTGAGCTACTGGGCTCTGCAAAAGTCTTCTACCTACTTTTTAAAAATGTTGTTTTCTTTCAAGACGTGCTTTTATACAAACAGTTTCCAGGCCTTTTGAGGGTATCTAATATTCTGGATCTGGACATTTTTTGCAGAGGGGTTTTTGTTTTAATTCGGTATCTTTTTGGATTAAATACCACATTTTCCTTTCCTTCAGATAGTCCGCTTTGGTCTTAGACCCGCTTTACCAGCTGTACGCATCATGAAGATGCCATAAAGAGTCATTTACTGCAAAATATGATTTCTTAATTGAACTTTACTTTAAAGATTCTGAATTATTCCATTAACATATAAAGCAATATGGAAACTATGAGGAAACAATTTTAGCAAAGAAGCGGTAACATTGAGGCTTACTGTTCCCAGGAACGTGTCGCAACTAAAATACCAAACAGACAGTTTGACATAGAGAAACACTTTATGAGACACCAAGACGATTGCTAAACAGCTATTAGTTAAGTTTTATTTTTGCAACAGAGAGGCCTCCAGAAAACACATAACGACTATCAAATACCGATGAATTGTGCACATTTGTAACCAGCAGAGTGTGTTTTTGGATACCTAAATTCACTTTCATAGACAGAATTTATCCTCATGAGATGTACAACACACGTTTTTAATTTTTGCGACACAATGTCAGAACATTAAGATAATTCTCTCCGCAAAATAACCAACAATGTCAAAAAGGCTGAATCAAATCTGAACCCTTCATATGTTTTGCAGCCTCTAGCCGATAGAAGACATGCATGAGATATCTGTGATTTCTGTATCTGTGTCACTTATCAGTTGTTGTAACAACACTGGGCTCGGAGCTAGCAGACGGCTTCAGCCAGGACACTGATACGGTTCGTGTTAGTGATACTAAACACGTCACAGGCCTTGGGGTGATCTGGCGAAGTGAGGCAGCTCAGCCTGATATGCTAACATTGTGTCAGCAATCAGTAAAAATAAGCTTTCACATGTTAGGTTTCAAATATAAACCATTATTTTTAAAATAAAATGAAAAAAAACACCCATATCTGCGAGGTTCCAGCCAAATGAGCTCAGACAAACCGACCTTGCTATACAAAAACGTCCTCGTTGTCAGAGGGATTCGAGCTGGTTCCCACACAGATAAGAGGGTGAAGCAGACAATCCCTGACCCTAATTCTGGACACCGATCCCAGCCGGGGTTTCCAAAAACTAAATAGTAATCAGAGGGCACGGTATCGGCTCCAGAAAAGGCCGGATAACAATGCATGAGACGAAATGCTAAAATAAAATGGGCTGTAACTAATGCTCACTCTGGTTACGAATCAGATTTGTTTTTACGTTTTATTTGGACAAAATGAGCATCAATCTGATCTTTTGTATTTCTTTGTCCACAACCTTAAACATGCAATTTATAGTTAAAGAAAACAAGAAAAATATTTAAAATCAGACAGCAGGACAAGATGTTCCTTCTCCATGAAAAAGAAAAAAAGTTTAAATAGGTCATACAAATGACTGAAAAACATTACAGTGAGTTGACATGGGCTCTGTGAGCAAAGCCATTGGGGCTAAGTGGAAGTAAGAAGTACGAATAAACTGAGGCCCCCAATTTTGTTTTGGGGGAACATGCACTTTTTTTTGTAATTTTAAAAATGATGCACAAAGATATAATGTGAACCTGGGAGGCCTAAAATAGTTATTTAAAATTCATTCAACTGATCACTGTGTTGCGCTTATCCAAGACCAGGTCGTGGGAACAACATGTCCAGGAGGAAACCCCAGACATCCCTCTCCCCAGCGACATCCTCCAACTGTTTCTGGGGATCCCAAGGTGTTCCCGAGACAGATGGGATATATAGTTCCTCCAGCGAGCTCTGGTTCTTCAGAGGGGGGGGCTTAGGGGGCATCCTGATCAGACGCCCGAACCATCTCGGCTGACTCCTTTCGATGCAGGGAAGCAGCGGCTCTACTTAAAGCTCCTGCCAGATGACTTAACCTCTTCACCCTATCACTAAGGCTGAGTCCAGCCACCCTCCAGAGGAAGCTCATTTCGGCTGCTTCAATTCGGGATCTCATTCTTTTAGCCATGATCCGTATCTCATGACCATAGGTGAGGGTCGGAGCGTAGTTCAGAAAACCGAGAGCTTTGCTCTTTGGGTCAGCTCTTTCTACACCACAGCTGACCAGAGCAGCGCCTGCATAGTGAACAAGACACCAAGATACTTAAGCTCCTCTGCTTGAGACAGAGACTGACCGCGAACCCAGAGGAGGCAGTCCTATGAATACTTCAAAATATTTACTTGTATTACTTTTAAAAATTAAGAATTTCTCTTCTTCATATTCACCATTATCTTTCAGCAAAGATGTTGACAACAATCTGTTAAATTTCCAGACAAATGACTGTAAATCAGTAAGTAATTTATATTTTACTCACTGTATGTCCAAATTTTAACTGTGCTATGGCTTGTAGCAACAATAGTTTTATTCATTTCCTTATCCAAAGTTGAGAAATGTGTAGAAAAACATAAAAGAAAGAAAATGAGCTCAAGCAGCAGCCTGGAAAATTAACCAACCAGCACCCTATGCAGGGATTTAAAAGTTGTTTGTTAGGAGCTCAGTGTCCCTGTGGTCCATTGGGATTATGTGCTTGTGTCAAAAAGTCAAATGAAAAAATGTTTATGAAAATCTGGCAGCATTAAGGTAGAGTCTGTCATTTCTACTCCCTTTCCTTCAAACCACTGTGTCACCAGGATTTTTTGTATTAGAGCTGTGGGATGGTTGTGTAAATTATAGTGGCAGTGAATGGAAGCAGCTGAAAGTCTCACTTTGTAAGCACAACCGGCTTGTCTTGTCCTTGTGAGAGATTAACTGCTCTAAAGTAATGTAGCCTAAATTATTCATTAATTAACTTGAGGCGACACATGGACATACTTTGTACTTACCGAGGCCACATAAAAAACAACAGTAAAACATAGCATTTTCTCAGCTGAGAAACATTACTCTTCTGTACATTCAACATTGTTGGTCGGTTCAATGGTCTGGCTGCAGACTCGGCCAGAGCTTTCTGTCGTTGCTGTGGCACAAATTGTGTTTTCCTCTTCCCTAAGCGTTCCCCAATGTCTCCAATTGCTTTATAATCACAGGACAAAAAAATGGACCACATTTGACCTCCGATAATAAAGTAAAAAACCTTGGTGTTACTTTTGACCAGGACATGTCATTTAAATCCCATATTGAACAGGTTTCTAGGATTTCCTTTTATCATCTCCGGAACATTGCCAGAATTAAAAATATCCTATCCAGGAGTGATGCTGAAAAACTAGTCCATGCATTTGTTACTTCAAGGCTGGACTATTGTAATTCTTTACGATCAGGATGTCCACAAAATGCAGTTAAAAGCTTTCAGCTGATTCAAAATGATGCAGCAAGAGTTCTGATGAAAATTAAAAAGAGAGATCACATTTCCCCTATTTTAGCTTCCCTTCATTGGCTCCCTGTTAAATCCAGAATAGAATTTAAAATTCGCCTCCTCACATTTAAAGCCCTTAATAATTTAGCTCCATCATACATCAGAAATCTGATTGTTCCATACGTTCCTAACAGAGCACTTCGTTCTCAGACTGCAGGTTTACTGGTGGTTCCTAGAGTCTCTAGAAGTAGAATGGGAGGCAGATCCTTTAGTTATCAGGCTCCTCTCCTGTGGAACCAGCTCCAAGTTTTAGTCCGTGAGGCAGACACCCTGTCTACTTTTAAGGCTAGGCTTAAAACTTTCCTTTTTGATTATAGCTTATAGTTAGAGTGGCTTAGGTTATCCTGAGCTATCTCTGTAGTCATGCTGCTATAGGCTTAGGCTGCTGGAGAATATAATGACCACTTTCACCCTCTTCGCTACTTTCTCATACTACTCTTCAATTTTGTATTATTTGCTGTTATCTCAGCTTTTAACTTTGTTCCCTCTCTTTTCTCTTCCTAGAAGCTACACCTGGCCTGACTCTGTGTCTACCTGTAACACCTTTCTGGAGAGGGGAATCCTCCAAGCTTCTGCTGGCAACAACTTAATGCTGACCCACTACCGATAATCCACAGGCCCTGTCTTTCAGTGTTTAACCTTTTCTCTCTCCTAGACATGGCGATTGACTGAGCTTTTACTGTGACTAACTCTCTGTGCTCTCTTCAGACTCTAAACTTGAAAACTGGCTCACAGTTTATCTTTTCCTTCTTTCTAGGTGAAACGACTAAAGGAGCTATATCCATTAACATTTACTTTTCCTTCCCATAGAAAGTACTCCTGGATCAGTGCTTCTTTGTTCTCTTTGTGTCTCTGCTCTGTTCTCTCTAACCCCCAGTCGGTCGTGGCAGATGGCCGCTCACACTGAGCCTGGTTCTGCTAGAGGTTTCTTCCTGTTAAAAGGGAGTTTTTCCTTTCCACTGTCGCTACATGCATGCTCAGTATGAGGGATTGCTGCAAAGTCAACGCCAGTGACTGTCCACATCTCTACATGCTCATCCGGGAGGAGTGAATGCTGCAAGTCACTGACTGGATGCAATCTGCTGGGTTTCCTTTCCTTAGATAGAAAAACTTTTTATCCAATTTGAATATATAACAGAATCTGGCTGGACTGTTCAATGATTAAGATTAATTGGAATGTATGTACCTGACTTTTGTGAAGTGCCTTGAGACGACATGTGTTGTGAATTGGCGCTATATAAATAAACTGAACTGAATTTGTCTGAAATCCACCTTCTTCATGTTAAAGCATCTCACTCAATTCTCTCACACTGAAGATTTGTGGGAAAGCAAGAGTGCTCACTCCAAATGTAATTGTGCTGCCCGTTGGCACCTACACATTCAGTAAGCATTTAATCCTTAATAAATGTGTAATGAGTGATATCCTCGATATCTCAATAGAAAGGCCTTTTTTTGCAACAAAATCTATTTTATGTTTTACATCAATGGGTTGCTGCGCTCTGCTGCTCAAGATTAACCGTTGCCACTTCATATGTGTTAAAGTCTATTGATGTCCAAAGATTTTGTTCCAAAACTGCTTTTAAAAACTGTAAAAATCTGGTCATGAATTATTTTTGTTAACAAATTTGTAAGGTTTTTGACAACAAAAAGGCGATAAAATATATCATATAAAGATAAGACTACTATATTTAAAACTCATCAAAACTCAAATTTAAAGCTCGGTAAAACTAAACTAAGTGAAAACTAAAGAAAATACACTGATTTAGACTCTACACAATGAGTTTAAACACATATTTGATTGGGGTGGAGTGATGGTTAACTTACATAAATGACAGGATGTGAGAGAGTGCGAGGGAAGCACTGTTTGACAGCAATTGTTTACTCTCCACCGACAAAAAAGGACATGAGTGCGTTTACGGACGCAGTCACAGAAAATGATTAAACTCTACAAAAAAGGCAAATTAAATTGAAAACTATTTAATTATCCCTTTCCAGTTTCACGTTTTGACTTTTTGGTCAATTAAATAGGCTCTTGGTAAATACGCCCTTAATGTTAAGTTAAAGTAAACATTGGAAGACCTAGTTTCATAGAGCAGAAAACCTTTTTATTTAAGTTCAAATCTATGACTCAGCTGTTGTCCGAGGTCTGCCTGGCTGATATTCAAAATGAATGTGTGCGAGGAAACTCAAGTCAACTCAAAAACATGGTGAAAAAGTGTCTCTTACCCTTGTTTTCCATCTGAAAGAGCTTCCCAGAAGCTTTTAATACAACCCCCAAAACACAGAAACACACTTTCCAGTGCTGCCCTGTCAGCCTGACCGACAACAGAAAACAACCCCCACTGTTTGCCCACCATCATTGCACAATGACTCCGGGGTTACAACCCATGGTGTTAAACTATATTTCAGCCCATTTCTGTATAAGCTGCAAGGCTACATTTAATATAAATTACTACCAGTAAATAAAAATGTATAAGATATCTTCAAACTTTGAGTAAAACGGGCACAAAAAATTTAAACTATTCATTCACTGAAACCAGTTTTACTAGTTTCTTTTACAGGATACTTGCCTAATGCACTGAAAACATTACCGTTATTTGTAGGTCAATTTCAACATAAAGTAAAGACTGTTGGTTTCAACTGAAATCACTGTTAGAGCACATGTGGCCTGCAAGCGTCTAAAGGCCTGCTTTAGTGGACCTCATCCATGTACATCCGTAAAATTAGATATTATAGTTGAAAGCCAAGTGTAAAAAAACTTTGCTGCTATTTGGACTATCAATGGCAAAAAAAAAAAATATTTTAAGTCTATAGTTTACAAAACAAAATATAAAATAGCCTTTTTCAACAGAACTTAGATTTTTCAGATTTGCTTATATTCAACTTTTCTTTTGAATCAATTATGTTTTTTTTTAGCCTTCTGCTGCTGATTTATGATTTTTGTCATGTTTGGGTCACGTTTCAGCTGATCTCACAACTGAATCCTTGGTATACATAAACATTTATGATTTACTTGAGGACTACAGGGTTGCCAGGTCCTGAAAGCCCAAACCATCAACCCTCCACCACCATGCTAGACAGCTGGAAAAATAAGTCTGTGCTGTTGACCTCTTGTGGTTTATTTTGCAAACTGGAGTTGTGCTGCCATATCTTTTTCGAGAGAATAAGCTTTCTCATTTAAGTCTTCCAAATAAGCCATACTGGTTCAGTTTTCTTCTTATCATTCTGTCATAAACTTTACCATTTAACATGCTAACTGGGGCCTGCAGAATCTGGGATGGAGCAGTTGGGATTTTTGCCATTTCACACTGAAAGATCTCATATTAGGGTGAATTTGTTGGGCGCTCCACTGAAGGCTGCTTTAAATGTTTTCAATTGTGATAAACATGTTTGAATGATGGTTTTCCTTTTGTTTTGACTTGGCCTCAAAACCCCTCTCAGATTGATGGGCAGCAACAATTGCTTCTCTGTGGTCGTCTTGCCGCCTTTGTTTTGTAAAAACAAAAACTAGAGAGCTACAAAGAAGCAAATTGCCGGTGATTAAAAAATAGTTATTTTTAAAGCCTCAACCAAATAAAGATATAAGCTCCTGCTATATACCTATGTGAGTACTCTTTTCAATTACCGACATTTTAGGAAGAAAAATACAACTAATAGGACCGCCCTGAACTCACTAAGATGCAGCATGGAAAGATTGCTAGTGTGGAACAAAAATACATCTGTTTCTGGATCTCTTGGTAGTTAAACCTGGGTCAAAACACTCATGTATAACTTTTTCCATGTCCACATGCTGGCCATTAACTTAATACCACTCTAGCTGAATTCCCTCACTCAATTCTCCTGGTTTTCTTTATGTTTTTCCTGCTGGATCTCCTATCCCCTTTCACCCCTACACTTTTTGCAGCTGCAGGGTAACAACTGGGTCAGCGGCACCTTCAGGGGATCGTCTTCATCTTTAAACTTGTCTTGGCGTGTCGCTTATCCCAGATTCCTCTGTGAGTTTAGATTTCTGAGGTGGATGCTTTCCAAGGAGACGTATGACTAAACGTTGAGCAGCGCTCACTGACTCATTAAAACACAAACCCAACTCTGGAGGGGTGAATCTCTTCCAGTGGAAAAAATTCAACCCTGTAAAGCCAAATATATCATTTTTCATTTACCCGTCTAACAAAATTAGGATTTTCTTCAAAAACTTGCTGTATCAACTTAATATGTTGCTGAAGATACTGTACACATACAGAAAATGTGTAATGCAGAATAAAAAAAAGGTAGTGTTATTTACAAATACAGGTGCTTTTAAAATTCATACTCAATGTAATGTTTTTTGTTATAATTACATGATCGCAGAAGCCCAGTGCATCATTTTCTATTTAACAAAGTAAGAAAACCAGCTTTTTCAAAAACCTGGATACTTTTTTAAAAAATTATAATTTTTTTTACATTAGTTGTAGAAGTCCAAAGTTTGATGCTGCAAAATGTTTGCTGTTAAAGCTGCATTAAACAAACTTGCTGGTTTGGGTCTTGGAAGCCATTGTCATTGTATCCTTTATTTACATTTAGTTTAAACATGCCAGGGGTTACTTATACCATGCATCACAACAAGGAGCCGACCTGCTACCAGCAGCAAAATACAAAGAGGTTTTTAACAGTTACGGATTCATAAACGCTCAAATTCTGTGTCTTGCCATTCCTGTGGTTAAAGGTCCCTTAATTGAGATGCCAGAGAACGTTTAGAAATGATGTGGAACAGAGGAACCCAGTGCTGACCCTCTCTTGCCCATAGCTCACTGCGTGTCAGCTGGCTGAAAGGGGACTTCCATACTCCTCCCTGACTTACAAGAAAAACAAAGTGGGATGGCTTAGAAATATTTCTGGCCGTGCAAAACAACCACAGTTTAAGTGTGGAAGTTAAAACAGTGGCTTATGCTATCACTCTTATGAAGGTAACTATATTTGATGTGCACATAGTCTTAATAACCCAACTAATATAAGCTACTTATATTTTTTGTGTTATTCTATAAAGGGCAGAGCAGAAAATTATTTGTAAAAAGTCGGTTAAATTTAGCAAGCACCTATCCTATATTTGGCTCATTTTACATATTAAAATCAAAATAATAGAAAAAGTTATAGGAAACCTTTTTGTAACAGCAACAATCAAGATGATTGAATACTTTTGCCATAATAGTTGCTTTTCTGTTTCAACTAAAAGTAATTAGATTGTATCTTTTCGACTTCAACTCAAGATTATAATACTTATGAGGGGCGTGTTACAATCTATTATAATGTCACCAAGCTAAGATCTTATTACTATGCAAAGCAAAAATAAGTGTTGGGTACATTAAAGACACAACCAGACAAACTCGATGCTGTTTTAGAGGAAGCTACTCAGATTCACATTAACATTCATTAGCCTGACTTTCCTACTTCCTTCCAATTCATAAATCCCAGCTGGGCAGTTTTTGGAAACAGATGCAAAAGGTGACAACACACTCAGACCCTTAAAAAAACAAATGAGCAACACTTCTTCTGGAGGGTACAGGAAAAATAGCACAAAAGATGTCCTTGCTTTTTGGATAAATTTGTAGATCCCTTGAGGCTTGTTGCAATGCTGTTGCCAACCTTAAATAAACCAGCGTAACAAACTGGGAGTTTTCTTAAACTGAATCCAAAGGAGGAACAAGAATCCCGCCCCGGCTCCAGCAGCTGAGCAATGCGTTGTTGTCCACACCCTGCAACCATCATCACATCTGGCAACCATAAATCAGGCAAGATTATGCTCACATTACCCTCATCTGTGGTACCACCCTTGGTCACAAACTTTACATTGGTCAAAGCTGAAGGTTTTGGGGACTTAAAGCAAACAAAGGCAAATCAACGGTCAGCCAAAGAGCAGATGCAAGAAACTTTTATTTAATGTGCATAGAAAAGACAATCGTGTCATCCATCTAAATGATGTGAAGTTGTTTCTCCTAATCTTTTACATTTACCGTAAAATCCAGATAATAAGCCGCTACTTTTTTCCCACACTTTGAACACTGCGGCCTATACAACGGTGCGGCTAACGCATGTTTGTTTTCATGCCGCCAAAAACATTTTGCCTGGTAACAGTAGACCAATCAAATTGATGAGTAGTTCAAAGAGGTCCAATGAACTTGTGCAATAAATCAAGAGCACTTTCACAATTCATTTACCGGGATTGTAAATCAGACATTTATATTCACCCTCATCAACATGGAAAATCACCAACGGGTTTCGAAAGGCTGGACTGCTGCGTGATTAAGAGGACCGGGTGCGCTCAAGTGAGAGTGACAACGAAGAGGCTGAAATGAGTGACGAGATCCTGAGGCTGTTCAATTCACTGAAGAACAGGACTATGATGGTTTCAGTGCGCAGGAAGAAGATGAAGAAGGCGATCAATGACTTTTGACCTGGTAGGCTGCAGTGTAAATCTGTTAGGAGATATTGGAATGTTGTTCGTGTACTGTTCAGTAAAAAAGCATAAGCAACGTAATTTGTGTGTTACTGATAACGTACGTATATTTAAAGGTAGCCGTGTTACAGGCACTGTGCGAAAAAAGCATTTGCAATATGCATTTGTTTATATTACCATACGGATTAAATTAAGAGTTAAAAATTCCTCACGTGTAATATCTTTCTGTGTAAATATCTCATATTACTAAGTGGGACACCCGCGGCTTAACATCCGGTGCGGCCTGTACAAGTACAAAATTGGTTTTCTTTCTAAAATTAGAGCATGCGGCTTTTAATCAGGTGCGCTCTGTAGTCCTGAATTTACGGTATTTGCTCTTATAAGTTATATCCGATCATTCTCCACTTTCTATGGTTTGGGGAATGCTGTGAAGCCTCGAGCAAAGATGAATGCTTCATGCAGAAGTTTTATATAAGCACACAGAGAAACTGACCAACTCTGGTCAATGTGAAGTACAGTACAGACCAAAAGTCTGGACACACCTTCTCATTCAAAGAGTTGTCCTTATTTTCATGACTATGAATTATGTAGCTTCACACTGAAGGCATCAAAACTATGAATTAACACATGTGGAATTATATACTGAACAAAAAAGTGTGAAACAACTGAAAATATGTGAAATAGCCCTTACACAGCCTGGAGGTGTGTTTGGGGTCATTGTCCTGTTGAAAAATAAATGATGGTCCAACTACGCTGCAAGATGCTGTGGTAGCCATGCTGGTTCAGTATGCCTTCAATTTTGAATAAATTCCCAACAGTGTCACCAGCAAAGCACCATCACACCATCACACCTCCTCCTCCATGCTTCACGGTGGGAACCAGGCATGTAGAGTCCATCCATTCACCTCTTCTGCGCCGCACAAAGACACGGTGGTTGGAACCAAAGATCTCAAACTTGGACTCATCAGACCAAAGCACAGATTTCCACTGGTCTAATGTCCATTCCTTGTGTTCTTTAGCCCAAACAAGTCTCTTCTGCTTGTTGCCTGTCCTCAGCAGTGGTTTCCTAGCAGCTATTTTACCATGAAGGCCTGATTCACACAGTCTCCTCTTAACAGTTGTTGTAGAGATGTGTCTGCTGCTAGAACTCTGTATGGCATTGACCTGTTCTCTAATCTGAGCTGCTGTTAACCTGCGATTTCTGAGGCTGGTGACTCGGATGAACTTATCGTCTGCAGCAGAGGTGACTCTTGGTCTTCCTTTCCTGGGGCGGTCCTCATGTGAGCGCTTGATGGTTTTTGCGACTGCACTTGGGGACATTTTCAAAGTTTTCCCAATTGTTCGGACTGACCGACCTTCGTTTCTTAAAGTAATGGTGGCCACTCGTTTTTCTTTACTTAGCTGCTTTTTTCTTGCCATAATACAAATTCTAACAGTCTATTCAGCAGGACTATCAGCTGTGTACTGTATCCACCTCCTGCACAACACAACTGATGGTCCCAACCCCATTTATAAGGCTTGAAATCCCACTTATTAAACCTGACAGGGCAAACCTGTGAAGTGAAAACCATTTCAGGTGACTACCTCTTGAAGCTCATCAACAGAATGCCAAGAGTGTGCGGAGCAGTAATCAAAGCAAAAGGTGGCTACTTTGAAGAACCTAGAATATAAGACATATTTTCAACTGTTTCACACTTTTTTGTTCAGTATATAAATCCACATGCGTTAATTCATAGTTTTGATGCCTTCAAGGACAACTCTTTGAATGAGAAGGTGTGTCAAAACTTTTGGTCTGTACTGTATATCCGAAAGGGTCTTCATAGGTCAAGAAACAACCGTGAACAGGATGACGAACCTATTAATAGACATGCTGGAGTTATCGGTGGTATTCACATCATTCTGAGTTTGTTGACCAGAGGGCACTTCTGTCATAGGTTACTGAACTCAAAGCAACTTGTAAGGTTTGGTGAACTCAAAGCAACTCGTTGCAAGGTCTGCTGTGTGAAGCTGAAATCTTAGCTAACCCAAACAACTAAACACATGGAGAAAAGTAACTGAGCTTCCTAATACAATAACTGGCTACTTAGAAGCAAAGGTGCATGATTTAGGAAACCATAATTGGATTTGCAGTTGTTCTGGAGCTAAAGGCAGTCGTCCATCACTGCGGTTTATTCAGGACGTTCCCATGTTAGTTTAGCCCAAAGGTGACAGATTTTTGGTCCTGGAGAGGACACGCTGAACACCAGCATAACCAAAACCAAAGCGGACTAGAGTGGTTCTGATTCGGTTTCTTAGGTTACAAGATTGTAAATTTGTGTACCATTCTAAGAGACAGCAGGACATCACAGATGAAAGAAGCAAGCTCTTCTTCACTCAGGATCCTTTACTTGAAACTATGTGGCAAATGATTGAATTTAGTTCAGGTATAAAGAATCTTCCACGGGTTCCTTTATAACAACTGGACCAACTTGCTCATGAATATCAGCTTAAATAGGAGAATGTTCTGGTTTTGTTGAAACCTTAGTAAATCCAAATATGCACAAAAGAAAGACTAAGTCATGGGTTACTGTGGAAGAAGAGTAAAGTCAAGCAACCAGATGTTTTAGGAATTTTGGACACGAGCCGACTCGCCCCGGTTCACCCTGCAGGAGAGACGGATGTAGGAGGGGGAGGAAGGCTAGGAGGTGGGGTGAAAGAGGTCTATGCCTGAAACTGGTCTAGAGTTAACACTTTCTGCTACTGGGAGGGTTAGAGCTACAGAAACCATCAAAGCCGACCCTTTTATGCACGCCGCATGTAGAGAAGGCAGTTTACAGGCTTTGCATGCTTTGAAGTATAATCCCTGAAATACTGAAGATCCTGTAGGATGCATCATGCCTGACATGAACTAAAGCAATGTAGTTTTTATTCATTCAACAACCTCAAAGTCTTCAACACTGTAAAAAAAAGCAAAGTCTTCCAAAACTGTGGTTTGGTTGATAAATTACCTAAACAATGAAGAAAAGCAGCAGATCCAGGACAGTCAGATGGTTTTTAACTGTAGTTAAAGACGTAGCAGATATATGAACCTGCTTGTAGGCTTGCATAAAGGCTGGGTGTGTAAAATCTAACCAGAAATTAAACCCACACCCTCTAAACCACAAACAGTGAATCAAATGACAGGGGGTTGCTGAGCCATAAAGAAAGAGGGAGAAAACACCGAAAGAAGGGTAAGAAAAAAGTTAAATTTAGCTTTGCCTCGGAGAACAAAGTCTCCTCTGGATTTTCTGTAACGATCCCTTACTTGCTGATTACTACCTTCGCATTGCTTTTAAACAGTTGCCTGTCTGCAGAAAGCTGGAGTCTGCATCAGATTTGACCGAGAGAAAAATGTGTGTACCATCTGGGTGCACACAAGTTTAGGACAAGTTTTATAACCTGTCCTAAACTCAAAACCGAGGCACAAAAAGGTACAGGACAAATATTGATGTTAAATTGACCAAACCTGTAATTCTAAATAAGTTCTTAATATTTAAGGAGGACAAAATCCTATATTGTCAAAAAAAAAAACAAAGAAAAGCAATGAAATTTTCTAAAAAAGTAATTTTTTGTCCATGTGCAGATTATTCTAAGGGGTATTGCTGGGAAAAATAAGTTACTGAGAGGGACAGGATTTATTGATTTATTACTAAGCTTTATAGGGGAAAACAGATTTTCAGTTATTTTATGATTTTCTTCATCTGCCCTGCTGATCCCATCAAATCCTGTCCCCCCTCTTTGGGTTTAAATTTTCCCAATTACCAATAATATTTCGTTTTTTTGGGAAAATTCATTATAAAAAATTACTTTCCTCTTTTATCAGTGCCTTCTAGGGTTAGAGCTTTGAAAATAGCCTTTCATTTATGTATAAAGTGTATATTTTCACCTTGACAGTCATGACAAAGCCTTAAACCCAACTGTATTGGTAGCTTTAACCCAAAATTATGAGTACAGAGTATTGATCCAAAACAAAAAGAATAAAAAAAACAATCACATAAAACAAAAAATTACCAGAAAATATATATAAATATTCTCAGATAAATAGGTCAGTGGCTGGTACAAAAGTGAATTTATATATTCCTCTAGTTTAGATCACAGAATTTTAAAAGAAAATTTGCTAATTGTCATTTTATCATTGGTAATATTGACCGACAATGCACAAAAAAATAAATATTTCCACAATTTGAAATTTCAAATGTTTAAGTCTGCGTTTTATGCCTCTAGATCATCATTAGTGATAAATATTTTTAACAGTACCGAGCCAAAATTTGTATATTCACTAAAACAATCTAGAATTTGTCCAAAACAATTCCCCTAACATTCCCAAAATGTCTAACTAACATCAATATATATTATAATATTTTAATTGTTCACAAATGCATGGACCAAATCAAACAACATTTAAGAGTTTTTATAGGAAAAGTCAGAAAAAGAACCATAATCTAATCTAATGCAGATAAAAACAAACTCTTTCCTGCTCCATTTACTTACAGCTATGTAAAAAAAGTTCAAGCTGTAAATAAACAGAACATTTCTAAAGATAAACAAGAGATCTAAGACAATGTAACTTTTAACTTTATCATTTTTAAAAGTAAGGTTTGCTAAAAAGTGATTTTTGAGGACCTTTAAACTTTCATCTGGTGTCAGAGTGGTACGTTAAAACAACCGGATGATCCGGCACCACTCCTGCTGTCATTACTCCGTCAGCCTCATTGTCACACAGAGGTGAGGCTCTACTAACCCAGGATAAAGATGAATCTGGAAAGGCTGGTTTGGATTGTAAAATTGGAATCTGAGCACGCCTGAAAGGTGTGTGAAGAAACTTCCTCATTCAGGTTTTTAAAGAATACAGAAAGCATGTGTGTGCACTAGATGAGACTTCTTGGCGCACACTGACACCTATGTTGCAGCACACACACATGGACCATTCACACAGAGGCAGCACAAGGTCACTGGCGAGCAGGATTCCCTGCCCCAACGGAGAACAGGCTCTCCTCTGTGAGCACACGTGTTTGTATATAATGACCCATCCTGAAGCGGCTGTCAAGCTATCATCTACAATCCATCTGAAAAAGTTGTGGATTACAGCTGGTCTGAGAGATATAGAGGAGTGCTTCTCTGTATCTCTGTGTGTTTTATAACTGGTCTCATATTTGTCCTGCAGCGAGCTCAACAAATACACCCTTTTCTCTACGTGTTGATTTAATAAAAGGTAAGCTAGTGCAGGAGGTTCAACGTGAGCTCTAAACAAAACCAGATTTTAAACTCTGGAATTTAAATTCAATCTCCATCTGAAAACGTCTGGGTGTTACTCTTTGTATTCAGCTGTCATTTATGTATTTTATCTATTATACATCAGCTTCTGAAGCTGAGAAATGTCTTCTTTCTATAAAAGTCAAAACAATGGGACATCTGAGTCCTGAACAAAGCTTCCCATCCCTCCTTCATGAAACAAACCCTCTCCTAAAGAGAGGTAAGCTGCAGAATTATGTTGTCACCGCGGCAGAGCTTGCCAAACACTGGCAGCAGGTGAGTGTAAGAGAACGATAAGGTGTAAGGTGGAGACTTCTGGACAGTGGCCTTGCAGCAAGAAGGAGAACAAGGCACCATTTTTTCCCCAAGAGAACCAACAAGGAGAAAGTGGAATTTGACAGGAAGGACATGGATGGACGGCAGGAGATTGCTGCAACGTTACTTTCCCTGATGAATCCTTTCTCTGATTGTTTGGGACATCTAGAAAATCATTTGTCTGAAGGGGAAAAGGTGAGTGCTATCCCCAGTTTCAATCATGTAAGGAGTAAAGGACCCCAAATACTGCCCACGAACATTCCCATAAAATATAGAGCAGATAAAAAAACATACCAAATTAATTATCTTCATATTTCAAGCGGAAGCCAAACACATCACAAGCCTAAGATACATCATGTTATTTCAAAAAGAATGCGACACAGCTGCAGATGAATGAAGAAATAACATCTTCATATTGTTAAACCTGAATAACCTGATACATTAAAAGGCATCCTACGCACCAAGGACTGGAAGGTAGCTGGGTGGACATCTAAACTAATGAGAAATGCAGCCGCTGACGTTGCTGCCACTCCTGGTTCTGGTTCACACTGCTGTTAGGAATCCCGCCTGAACCCCCCGGGGCTGGGCGGGTGACGTTAAGGAGCCGGACCCCCACCAGGGGAGGAAAACAGACTTCAGTCTGTTTCTCAGGCGGCCTCAGATTCAAACACTACGGTCTTGTTGCCTCCAACACTCAAGCTCGCCCCCCCCAGTGCTTTGCAAACACAAACTGTTCATGTTTCTCTAAACATAGAACATCCATAATGCTGGTCTATATAACACAACCCAATCTTTGAGTACCGAATAAGTGAATTTATGCTTTACATTTCAACATTTGGAGAACTTTTACCTTCAAAATCAATCAAATCGATTAAAAATTGTTTAAATACACTAACTAAAAAACTTTAGGCACACGTTTCTTTCCCAGATCTATAAAGTGTGCAGTTAAAGGTACAGCGCATGCTTTCTGAGCATCTATGGGTAGACATGTGGTATTTTTGGTGCAGAAGTCGTGATGATATGAGTCACCCTGCTGGACATTTAATCATTTCTGAATTTTGGTTTCATCACTGTTGCTCCAATAGACAATCTAAAAATTAGGCACTGGTCCAGTGAAGATGCTTATGTTGTTGCTCAGTGCATAAAAGGAAATGACCTAAATTCTCGACCAGATATCGTACAAATAACACTTTAGATCTACAGGCTTTAATATATTAAGATTTTAAAAACATGAATATTTAACTACTATCTCTGGTAAAATGCGTAGAGATGCCTCTGAGCATGGACCCAGCTTTTAGTTAAAGGTTTGAGAAGAGGCTGAATTATATTCTTCTTTATCCATTTCACTGGTTTTGATGGTCATTGGTGATCATTTTCCAGTTGGAATGGCCTTTGGTGTCCATGTTTCAATCACGTGACCAAAAATGTACTCTCTCAGAAGAAAGGAAAGTAATTATAATGTTCAGGAACAATCCAGGAGCTCAGCATTAGGTGAAAACTGTCGTCACCGTTTACAGTGAAGCCAGTTTTACATCACAACAAACTGGATGAGTACCGACAAAGAAAGCTTAAATGAAAACTGAAGCTGTCCACAAGGACAAACTGAATCCCCTCTGGAGAGGCGAGTTTGTCCAGATAACACAATAGGAGGATAAATACGTTGAAGGAACCGAGGTGAGTCTGTATTTAAAGTTTTCCTCCACAGAGACAAAACAATGACACATTTAACTTAGTCAAAGTCTCGGAAGATGGAAGCAGATCAACTTCTTTATCTTGCAGCAGTTTCTTCCGGCTTACTGAAGGTAGCTGCAGCTCTCTGTGGCCCCAGGTCTTATTAAATTAAAGCAGCAACACAAACTCACGAAGAAACTTTAACAGCAACAAGTTTTCACTCGCCTGCAGGAAGCAAACGCGTCCCTCATGCAGGAAAAACACCTTCAATGGGTACAATTTTAGGATCTAAATGGAAGACATGGTTAAAGAAAGTGAGAGCAGGTCTGTGATGTCCTCAGATGGGATGGAAAAACGAGCCAATGCCCGTTTGAGGCTGATTCCGCCTCCTCGGTGTCTGATTTCCGTCTTTGGCCAGCTGTTCTTACACTCTGTGAACCCTCCACACACACACAGCTGCCTCATTCTCTCCGTCTCACATAATTCAGGCCCACCGGACCAAACGGCTGGAAGACAGACTTCAGTATACATAACTGAGGACCTTTAAATGCAGAGCTGCTGAGCTTAGAGACTGTGCGTTTTATCTCCTCATTTATTATATCAGCAGTTCATAAAACCGGGACATCAGAAGATATAAAAACATATTCAGATTCAAACCGATTGAACAGAAAAATAAGCATGAAACTTATGAAAACTATAGTTTTAGTTACAAATGCCATTTATCAATGACATTTAAATGATGGATATAAATACAATATTTACAATGCTTACTAATTACTATACTTTTACTATACTTGCACATAACATTTATGCACTACTTTGTGTTGGTCAATCATATAAAATTCAGACAAAATCCATTTAAGAATGTGGCTTTAGTATGACAAAAGTCTGTAAATTCATTCTTCTCTCACTCTTAATATTTAAGTTACATCATTTAGAGTCTAATCTCAAATTATTTTAATATCCTTCTGAGTTAAAAGAAGCAAAACCAACAATATTTTAAATGAAATTTTAAAATAACTACTCAGATGATTAGCAAATTGACTTTATATGTCATATATATATGTGTGTGTGTGTGGTCATAAAATACTTTCCAGAGAAGCAAAATCTTCTGCAGCAGAAACCTGTTAAAGCCTGGACCCCAAGGCTCAGTTTTGCGAATGGAGAGCAGGGCACCACACATCATTAGCTCCTCATCAAAGTGATAAGCTGCAGCCAATCAGCACCTCCCCCTTCAATCTATACCTGATCTGCTTGCTTTAATCGATAACTTACATTGGCGTAGAGCACAGAGTCCAGCTCCCCGGAATCAGACAGCTCACTCAGGTTTCTGTCCCACTGAAGAAACGACTCGCTGCTGTCCAGGATCTCCATGATTTTTCCTGCCTGCTTCTTCCTCTCTTTTCTGGCTTCCACAACAGGGACTAAAGTTAAAAGAAAAATAAACTCAAAACTGTAAAAAAAAAAAAAAAGAAGTTCAAAGTAACTTGTGTGATTCAGCGCAATGATTTGAGAGCTGGTCTTTGTAAACAGCTGCTTTCTCACAGGTAGGACACAGGCTGAGAAATGTTATTGTTTAGGATCATCTCCTCTCCGGTTCGAGGTCCACAGACTGTTTCCAGCCTGCACTTTTCCCCCCTTTTCCTTCTACCCGAACAGCTCAGACACACAGGAATGTGTGGGCGGAGACAAGGACTCAAGCAGGGGAAGTGGAGCAAAAAAATGGAATAAATTGCTTTTAAAAACCCTTTAAAGCCTGAATGTTTCCAACAGACTGAAGCCAGGCGGTATAAACATTAAATACACGCTATAATCTGAACATAAACTGTGCCCTGAGTCATCTTTTCCAGCTGTTTGTGACGCACTTTGAAATTGGCTTACATTAGCAAAGCCTCGTTTCCGGTCAGGGATTTCAAAGTAAAATACCCATTACGCCAAAATAAAATAAATATTTTGGTCATTTTTACTAAAACTATATCGAGCAAGACGACTAAATTAGCCAAAAATAAAAAATAATTAAAGGTAGAAATTAGAACAAAAATAATCTGGTTTGTAAATTTAGTATTAACTGATAAAAAAATAAAATGGCATTACATAAATATGAAAAATTACTAAATAAAAATTGTTAAAAAGCAAGTGGTAACTGAATATGATTTGTAAAAATCTAAACTACAGATTCTTCCCTTTTTTATGGAAATCTCTGGATTTCTTAAGGGCACAAAATTAATTTCCTCACGATAAGGAGACAAATTTCTTCTTACCATTAGGTAACGACTTTTAACATACAAAGATAATATATAGAGACGGGAAAATGTGCAGTTAAAACAAGAACACTGTATAAAAAGACATTCACCTCTTTATTTTCAGTGTCTGACCCAAATCAGACAAACTATTCCCGTTTCTGGTCAGTTAGGATAACCTTAATTATTTCAGAATCAGCATTAGTGCTAAATTTGTGCATACAAACCAGGAATTTGTCTCCGGTATACATTGCTCCAGGTGAAGATGTATGTATTTACTTTACATATAAAATATTTGTATTGAATTATTTATTATTCTGTATAAAATAATCTAAAGTATAAAGTTTAGCAATAAATAAAAAAGCACCTGTCTGATCTAAGTCATGTTTAATTTACAATTCAAAGTAAATCCACTTGTTTCCCTTTGGCAAAAGCCTCGCCTACCGTCACTGCGTGGCCAATCAGATAGCGCCTCTGTTCTCCACATTGTTCGATATTACAGTTCTGCTCTTCTATTGATTTAAATGACAATTGGCTGAACCAATCACAAGATGGTTTTAAATCCCTTCGACCAATACCTAAAGGCCAAGACTACCTTCTATTGAGGCCGCCCCTGATTGACGGACCTTTTCAATACGTGTTTCCCTTATATTGCTGTAATCATAAGGAAATACCCATTTACTGAACGGATTTCTTATATTTAGAAATTAGGTAATCTGCAATTTCTTTTTTGTTTTCCTTTGCATTGAAAATGTTTTTCACAACTGGCTGGTGAGGACACATGCATTAGATCTTTAAAAAGTGAAGACAACCATGAAAGATAACTTTGTTTAAAGCACTATGAAGCAAGGGAAGTTGAGTGAGAGCAACCAGTCAACTCAGGAAGGAAATGACACAGAGATAACAGAAAAGTGACAGAGCAAAAAAACAGAGTATTCTGAGGAAGAAAAATGAACCCGCTGGGCGTTTAATTCTGGTACAAACAGGAAAACAGAAGACTGCAGCAATGAAACTGACCCTGAAGATGCTTCCTCTAAATCTGCAAGCGGTTCCCCCTTTTTCTAACCTGTTTCAGTCAGCTGTGCTGTTCTCTGCAAACATGAGACATCTGCACCAAAAGTAGAAAGGCAGCTGAGGATTGCTTGAGGAGAAACCCAAAAAAGAAAGAGCTCTTCCAGGTAAAAATGTTGCCTCTGTATGTTTCTAAGAATTTTACAATTAAAAAGGGGCTAAAATATCAGAGAGAAAAGACTGAATTTAGCAATCCTCCAGTCCTTTCCTCCTTATCCTGAGTAAGATGCTTCTGAAGTTGTTTCTGATTCAGGAGTAACCCAAGAAATCTGACAGCGGTACCCCATGTTCTGGACATGGGGTACCACCCACACACGATCTTGAAGCTCCAACTCTGAATCTCCCCCAAACTCTTGAATGGGCTTTGCCATCTAATCAGGCTAGAGTCCCTGTTGGTGCACTTTTTTTAACCACACATTTTTCTTCCACTAAACTTTCCATTGATATGTTTGGATGCAGCACTCAGTAAACAGTCAGCTGAACAAATGTCAAGTCAGTAGTGTTTTATAATAGTGTGGCCCGTAGTTTGGCAAGAACATTTATATTTTAAAAAATCCAAAACAAAACTTTTCCTGTGTGATTTAACCCATTTTAAAGCATAAACTCCATGAATATAGATCAGATGTTTCTAATGTGCTCATGCTTTGAATATGAAACCTGCAAAAATTTGAACTTTTCCAGACTATGGAAGGATATATTGAAGTCTTAGTTGGCAAATTGTTATTTTTTGGTAAAAAAATGTTCTTTAATACGAACAAGAATCGCTCCAAACAGAGCGTTTCAGCTTTTAAAGCTACACTTCTGAAAAACTTCTTTTTTTGGACCTATTACAAATAAACAACCCCGTGTCACAGTTTCTACAGTGGAAACCTAAAAATACAGAACAGGCCTTGTTTATTTATAGCTTTTAACCACTGCTATGTACATATAGAACAATCAAAGATGCTGTGGAAAAAGCTTCTTTCTTCTGCTCGACAGCGTCTTCATTTTTACCAGCAGAGGGCCCCACTGTCACTTCTTATGTCCCCTTTCATAATAAACAGTTCCTTTACTTTGTTGTCCTCAAGTCTTATTTTGGTACGAAGAAGAAAAGTAAAACTTGAAGTTGTTCTGTAGTTGGATGCAAGCAAAAGGGTCCCTCAGGTTCGGTCTCGGATGTTGTCACTCAGGAAAACAATGTTGTCTGCAGGAAAAAAAGATGATACTTGAATTGTTGCTGAGAGGAGATGAGCATAAACGTGCAGGAGTATAAATCTGACCTGCGATAATGGTGGTGGCCTGACGTCTGACTTGGTTTTTGTCCACGTACTCTCCATAGTCCAGTTTTCCCTCCACTAGAATCCTGGACCTGGAGAAGATAATCAGTGAATAAATTCCCTTTATAAATAGGAGGATTCTGGTCTCTTCATGGCTCCTCAATGGAAATTCTGTCTGGCTCAATTTTCTTAGCAATTCTGACACCGATGAAAACATAAAAGATGATACTCCATGTTGTTTCAAGAATGTCCAAACATCCATCAGCCAGTCAACGGATCATCTGTCCATCTACATAGAGTGGAGAACGGACGGATGGATGGATGACGAGATGTAGATTAAACATCTTATCTAATCACATTTATCTTTCAGATGACTGTAACAATAGGTTTAGTTTTAGAAAAGCAATAAATCATTGCTGCTGTCCTCTTTTCATAAACATTCAGGCTCTGTCCAGCCGGAATGTCCATAATCAGCCTCTCAGATACACCATCCATCCATTTTCTACACCCATTCAATTATCTCTCAGGGTTACAGTGGGGCTGGCGGCCGTCTCCAGCGTTCTTTCAGCCAGAGGTGGAGTCTTTACTGGACAGGTCCCCAGTTCATGAAAAGGGAGGAAAACATTTTCTGTTTGGTGAATCATGCTGTTCATACCCTTTCTTGACGTACTGGTAGGCGACATCCCTCAGACCTGGTTTGAACACTGAGACGCGATGCCAAGTCGTCTTCTGGCTGACATCACCTGGAAACGGAGAACAGTTTCTACATGAAACATTTATGTTCGGAACCTAAGCTGAACCTCAATAGACACGGTCCTGTTTCTGACCTTCATTAATGCAGATTCAGAATGAAAAATCTCTCCTGCTTCGGTGTGTATTCCTGTCACAGCAGCTCAGAAGCAGCTTGTGTTTATCATTTCAAATGAGGGTGATGACTAAACCATGAAGGCTCAATGAATACATGGATCACTAAACTGCAGTTCAGCATGTCAACCAGAAGCTGTGGATAAAGAGCAGCTACCTTGAACTAGGACAGCCATTATCTATCAGTTCAGGCTCGTTGCCGACCTCTAGTGGCCAAAACTAATCATCGCACTATGAGTTCAGTTTAAATCGCAACAGTTTGCAAACGGATAATCGAAATACATTGGAAAACAAGCAGACAAATATAAAACATAATATAAGTAAGTGTATTTGTAAGAAAATGTCAACTTAAACTAAGATCAGTGACTTTAAATAACTTCCTACCCGTTGAGCTGCTCTCTCCCTCCCCAGAACGCCACATCTCGTTCGTCGCCAGCGAGAAGATGGTGACGGGGTTCCGGCCCTCCACTTGTCTCATCACAGGGTCCTGTCCGACTCGCCCCAGTAGCTGCACACGGTTTATCGCTGCAAGCAAGGTTATATTTAATGTTCAGTTCTGTTCAGTACGTCACATTTATTGTTACCCATGTGTAAAAACCCCAAAAATCAACTCCAATCTTTGAGGGCCATTGTCGTGCAACTTTAGATGTGTCTCTGCTTCAACACACCTGAGTCAAATAATCAGGTCATTAGCAGGGCTCTGTAGAACGTGACTGCATATTGAGGGATAATTCAGCCCTTTGATTCAGGTGTGTTGGACCTGGAACACATAAAGAATCCAGGACACTGGCCCTTGAGGACTATAGTCGAAGATCTCTATGTCTGTGCACAGACTTTCAGATCTCTGTACATTTCTTCCTTTCCATTCTAACTAGTCTGCCGGTTCCTGCTGCTGAAAAACATCCCCATAGCATGATGCTGCCACCGCCATGCTTTACTCTAGGGATGGTATTGGCCTGGTGATGAGTGGTGACTGGTTTCCTCCAAACACAATGCCCGCTATTCACACCAAAGAGTTCAATCTTTGTCTCATTAGACCAGAGAACATTGTTTTTCATGGTATGAGAGTCCTTCAGGTGCCTTTTTGCAAACTCCAGATGGACTGCCATGTGCCTTTTGTTAAGGAGTGGCTTTCATCTGGCCACTCTACCATTCAGGAATGATTGGTGGATTGCTGCAGAGATGGTTGTCCTTCTGGAAGGTTCTCCTCTCTCCATAGAGGACTGCTGGAGCTGTGAGAGAGTGACCATTGGCTACCTCCCCCACTAAGGCCCTTCTCCCCCGATTGCTTGGTTTAGAAAGCCGGGCAGCTCTAGGAAGAGTCCTGGTGGTTCCAAACATCTTCTGTTTGACCACTGTGCTCACTGGGACCTTTAAAGTATCCTTCCCCAGATTTGTGCCTCAAAACAATCCCGTCTCTGAGGTCTACAGACAATTCCTTTCAAAGGATTCATGAACTTTTCGAAATGCCATGGATAGAAAGAGAAGACTAAATGCTGGTAGACACACTAAAAAGGGAAAGACCCGAAACAGTAACATATTTATCTTACATCTTTCCAGGATGAGGCTTGCGTCTGTGCTCCTGTTTCTCACCAACTGGCGGAAGATCTGTGGGAAATAAGACAGAAATCTTGTATCCCTTTTTAAATTGTCAACTATTTGTAACTCAAAGGAAAAAGCATAGAAATATATTATATTCTTGCACTGGCCTTTATTTTTAAGCTTATGGATATCATGCTGAAAGTAACACATGGACATCATTTGTACCTCACAGATCCCAATAATAAATGAAGCGCAATCATAACCAGCACTAATTAGGCCCTTATTTTAAAAAACAAAAGTTAAATCTCACCTGCACTGAAGCACTTCTTAACATCTTGTCTGTTCAGCAAACAACTTTCAGTCAGGACAAAACTGTTCTGGCCTGAAAATCAAAAGAAAAAAGATAACTTTGCTTTTCAAAAAGCAAAGTTGTAAAAAGTGTACACTAACGTGTTCACAGAACTATTTTCTTAAGGGAAAGTGTGCATACAATATGATCAGATTGGAAATATTTATACACAGTTATATCCTAAACAATGATTAATTAAACAAGATTTCTACACAATTTCAAAGTCAAAATCCAGACTTTTAAGACTCTAATTTACCAAGTTCCCAGTCTGTCCTAGCCTGTTTTTAAAAGTATAAATACAAAAGTTCATCATAAATTTATGGCAGATAGTACTAACGTTATCAGGTTTTAAATATGGACTCGGATAAAACCAGAAACCTGCCAGGAAGGATAGATGGAAACACAGATACAAACAGATGAAAGGAAGGTCAGATGGACAGACGGAGGGAGTGGGAGGTGGGTGGATGGATGGATGGATGGCAAAACGATTGGTAGACTGACACACCGATGAATGGTTGGACCAACAGCAAGACACTGGATGGACAGATGGATGGATATATAAGGAATGGTTAGCAAACTGATAGATATACAGCATGGCCAGCTGAAAAAAATAGATAGATGGATAAGCAGAGAGAAGGACAGAAGCAAAAATGGATGGATGAATCAAGAGAATAGGGGGATGGATGAATGGACAGAAGAACATAGATGGACATTCCTTTTAGAAAATGAGGTAGGGAAAAAAAGTCCAGAAATCGACAATTTTCCTCCACAATATCTTCTTTTTCTATACTGAGCTGGAAAAGTTCCCACATACTTGGTTATATTAGGCGTGGAGAGAACAAAACTAATTTAGGAGATTAGTGCTAAGACTGGACGGTCCGAGACTTCAGGTAACTATAAAACGTCTCTGTATATAATCCAAGAAAGTAAAAAAAATAAACCAAGCTGACAATTTTAAGGTAACTATCTGGTGGATAATCGACTAATCATGGACGCCAAGTCAAAGCAGGGTTTTCAGCAGCAAACTGAGGACCACCAGCACTCTCCCGCTACTGGAGTCGACGAAATCGGAACTTAAAAATCACGCTCATGTCACCGGATTATATTTTAAAGATAAACTGTGTAAACGCTGACTGATATGTATGAAAATTGCTTAATAAAGATCTACTTACAGCAGAATTGACGCAATAAAAACTCATCAAACGCACCGCTTCGATAACCTCACGCTGCTTCCGGTCCAACTCCAGCACCACTCCGACTGACAATTTACAGTTCACTATCGTTCCGCTTCCCAATAATTTTGCATGTTTTAGTAATGGGGTGTCCGCACCAAAACAAAGGGTTATTTAATTTTCGTTTTACAACAAACAAAAAAATATTAGTAAGTTCAGATACAATCATTAGTTCTTTCCCATTTTAAGTAAGATTCAAAATGAAATCAGCAGAAAAAAGTGACTTATTATATTTGTTTTTGAATCTTAAAGGCTTAATTGTTTATACTTTCAATTTTCAAAATTGAAATCATAAACAATTTAAGCCCAGAACATGAACATGGAACACTAAACATATTTTTTTCTTTTTTCAATTTTTTCCCCATCTTTCATTTTTGTTAATGGAAAGAACGAATGATACACAGGTCTTTTCTTTAGAAAACAGTAATTAAAAACAAACAAAAAATAAAATAGGTAGTATAATTTTAATTTTAAAATGCAAAAAATTGTCATTGAAATGCAGGCCTTTTGTGGTCAAAACAGAGAAACCTACATTTAAATTTGGTTTAAATTCTTTTCTTATTTAAAATAATAAAAGTCAGCAGTAAAGAAAATTTAAAAATTGGTTGCCGTTAGTCAGGAGAAGGAAATGGTAGACAAAATACTTTGCAGCAGTCTTCTGTTTTTCCTTGTACTTCCAAAAGAGTTTCAGTCTGTCATTTATATTTTCTTCAACAGAAGTGGCTTCTTTGCTGCCCTTCTTCCAGAAAAGTCTTACATAACTGAACCTAACTGATGCCAAGGCAAAGCAATTTCTGCTCTTGTGGCAACATGACATCTAAGGTAGAGACGGTCCTGATGCTTGCTGGACACCCTCGGATTTCCTCTTGGCAACCATTGCTAATGCAACCATTTTAAGCACATACATCCCTCTTTTAATCTGAACTAATATAAAAAACTGTAAGTTTCTCAGACAGAAGTAGAGTATTTTCAAACCTTCATGTTACAAGGCTGTTGTGCAAAGAATCTTCTTACTTGTCCAGATGTACTCACACCCACTAGCTAAGATGGTGAGCAAGCTCTGTACTAGTGGCAACCCAATTCTGTAGCTCCTACTACTCAGTAGAAGATGGTCCTAGGGGTTGATTCACACAATTGGACACCCCCAATTCTTCTTAATTTTAAGAAGCAGGCTTTTCTCTGGTCTTACAGACACACCCTTCGAAGTTTTCCTTGTTGTGTCATGTTGCAACCACAAACTGTACTGCATTTTATTGGGATTTTCTGTCATAGACCAAGACATATTAGTACCTCACTGTGAAGTGGGAGGAAAATGATCGTGGCATTCAAATGTTTTTACAACAAAAACTCTGAAACTGTGAAATTAATTTATATTCAGCCCCTTTAATAACTGTCATTGCAACTAATTGCTTCCTGAAGTTGACACCTGGGGTTTTAATCAGGGAACACAGCAGACAGGTCGGGGTTAATGCTGAAGAGAAGTTTATTAATAACTTTAAATTCTGCCATTTTGAGAGGCTTTCTGACATATCAGTAGATATTCTAGTGTTTTATCCACTTCTGCCAGCAGATGGTGAGCTTGTTTTCCGCACCTCCTTGTGGACTTCTGCTGACAGCGGGGTGGAGTTGTTGGGATGCAAACTTTTCTCAAGGCAACTCCCTTCATTCTTGACTTTCACACACTCCTCGGCAGCCTGGAGTAAGGATCATCAACATCTTCCAGAAAAACGAAAGCCTCTCTGGGAGATGTGGGTCAACATCTTCACTCTAACAGCTTTAGGTGAGTTCAACTTTTAATTTTTTTTGTAAACATGTTTTGCTTAGAGCTCACTGGGATAAATTATATGTAATGAGTTGCCAAACTGTTTCCTCAGCAGCAACACATGTAATGCAAACCATATGTGGTATTCCAGTAAATGTTAAACATCTGCATAATACTGTATTGTCCAATCTGTGTTTTGGAAACTATAATCTTCTTGTAATAAGAGTTTTGTAATTGAAACCGGACAGAACACCAATGTAGAGATGATTTTCCTCCTTCCTGCAGCTCTGTGCTATCCCGTCAGGGCACAGAAAGCCCCGTCTGCAGATATGTGCACGGAGGGCAGCTGCTACCCCGCCACGGGTGACCTGTTAATCGGCCGAGCGCACAAACTCATCGCCTCCTCCACCTGCGGCCTCCAGCAGCCAGAGCGCTTCTGCATTGTCGGCCACCTGGAAGTAAGAAATTAGCTTCTGCTACTAAAACCAGATTTAAAATACACTTTACAGAACGATACATGCCATTTTTCTCACTGTCTGAGATTAAATTAGACTAATCTTTTCCTGTTTTAAGGCCAGTTAGGATATTGAAATTGTTTCTATATGCAAAGTGTCAGATTCATAAGTGATTTTTTTATTCCTTTCTTCACATTCAGAAATTTATGATTCATTTGCCTTCAAATAATTTGTGAAAGTCCATAAGATGCTTTCTGATTCTGATTCTGATTCTGATGCTGTCATGGCTCTTTAAGAATGTTTTTAGTTAACTAGAGACACACCGGTGGATGTATTTTAAGGCAACACCTCAAACACACTGCTTCCTTGTGTGACATCATAGGAAAATATTTAGAGGTCAGGCAAGATTTTAGGAAAAGAATTATGCACCTCCATAAAGTTCATCCTTGGATTAATCTTCCAGATGTCTGAAGGGGCCACATTTATCTGTTCAATTATATGCAAGTATAAAAACCAAGGGAATGTCCAGCCATTAAAATGTGTAGGAAGGAGACAGGTTCCATGACCCCAAAAAAAAAAAAAGTTTTGGTGTCAAATATGCATATCAACCCCAGGTCAAAAGCAAAAAAAAAACTTATGAATCTGGCGAGAGAGTATCATTATCCACAGTAAAGTAAAGGCATGAGCTGAAATGCCACTCAGCAAGGAAAAAGCCATAACTCTAAGAGCAACATAAAAGTGCTGGATTACAGTTTGCAGATGCACTCAGTGACAAGGACCTTCATTTTTAGAAACATTTTCTATGGCCTGATGAAACAAAAAATTCAAAATTTAGCCATAATTACCATCATTACATTTGGAGGAAAACGGGGAAAGCTTGCAAGCTTGAAAAGATCATCCCAACCAGCATAATGTTGCAGAAGGGACTGATACAGGTATCAAAATAATGATAAAGTTTAATGTTGAAACATTAAAGCAAAATCTCAAGACACAAGGAAAATGAACCCTTGGGCACATATGGGTCTTTTAAGAGGACAATGACCATAAGCATGCCTCTAAACTAACTACAAATTGGCTAAAGGGCAACTGAGTCAATGTTTTGTAGTGTCCATCACAAAGCCCTGATCTAAATCCCATACAAAATTAATGGACAGAGCTAAAAGGGTGAGTGTGAACAAGGCAGCCTAAAATCCGACCCAGTTGCAGTAGTTCTGTTCAGAGGAATGGGACAAAACTCTAACAAGCTATTGTTAGAAGCTTGTTGAAGGAAAACCAAACAGCTTAAAAGGCAGTCCTACCAAATAGTAAGGAAATGTACATACATACATACATGGAAAAGGTTATAACATTTAGTCCAATTTAATGTCAGATAGCGAGAAAAAATATGTTCCTTTTCTTACACAGTATATAAATATCTGGTTTCATTATAAATAACCTGAATAAATCAGGCCCCCTTTGGTATTAGCAGAGCGAGGTAGTGGGAACGTTCTAAAACTACTAGGAAAGTCTGAGGTTGGAGCAATTTGCTTGGTGTTTTTGTAAACTATCCAGAAAGATGGACTGAAAATGACCTTAAACAATTTCAAAAGTTTCTTTGAACATATTTTAAAGTGTGAGAAAGTCTTCCAGATGTTTGCTGCCTCAGTTGTGGCCTAAAGACTGCAATCCACTAGTGAGATGATTCAGATACTAAAAATAATCTAAAAGAAAATTAACTCTTGAAAAAGGCTCATTGGGGGTAATTAATGTGTAGTTTTTGTGATAAATAGTTTTAACTGGCTAAAAAGCCAGGTTGCAAAATATTTTTTGGACTTTTTTGTAGGAAATTATCAGAAAGAGGTGAAGTAAACTAACAAGTAGTTGGCCTAGAGTTTGTTGAAAACGAGAAATTTGTCCTGGTAAATAACAAGCCCCAGTAATGTTACATGAAAGGGTGAGTGAGCCACAAGTGGTGGAATTAAGGTCTAAGAGCAAAGCATGCAAAACCATCACATTCTAGGAATCTATCCATCAGGGGTTCACAATTCACAATAAAAAGGCAACATGAGACTGTATTTTTGTAGTTCTTGAGCCAAAGTCTCAGTGTGTGGTGTATTAAGCACCTTTGAGTCAGGGAAAGTTCACCCATAATGCAGAAGGATCTTGAATTATAAATGCAAAGGTTGCAGTTTTTCTTGACCATTTCCAGTCACACTGAAACATCTATTCAAACTGAAAATATGAATGTGTTTATAGAAAAACATCTGAAGTAAAAAACGTATTTGATCAAAAATAGCACAATTTTACAGATCTCTAACTATACAGGGACAGTAGCATGCAGTAGATTGATTAAATAATATCATTACTAGTAAATGCATGCATGTACAACATTTGTAATCCCCTACAACATCCCTGTACAAACTGATGTTGTGTTTTAATTGGCAGCTACATAGAGAAAAGCCTCAGCGTCTTACCGAACAGTAAGGCAAGCAGGCTTCATATCCTCATAGTAAATACATTTTTCCTTAAGGCTCTTTTCTTACATCTGACTTTATTATTTAACCCCTTACAGAGATTGCAAGCAGCTTATTTCTTGATTCAAGTCTTTAATTAACAAGTTATAAATCCATGAAATTGATTGGTTCAACAGTAATAAATGTTTTTTTTAAATATTAAATAATTTTATGAAGATTATCTTAATTTTAGAAATAGGATGTAAGAATATTTGTGGGTTAAATATGGTACAAAATTTGGGATCCATAGATTGCAGATGGTAATTGGAATCAACCTATTTTTAGCTTAATCAGTGTGAAGAGGTCTGGCAGACGCAGTTTTCATAATTTGATTGTTTTTCCTGGCAAAGCAGTTCATTATCATTTTATATTTTTACTTTTGATTTAAATAATGCAGTTGATCAAAAAGCCAGACACTTTCTAAACAATACATAAAAAATACTTTATAGTTTCCTAAAAAAGTAATAGCTTTGTTAAAAAACGGTTGAAGTTTACAACTAATAAGCTAGCTAGCCTTATAAAGAGTTCCCTGGCTGACTATTTTACTAGATTGGAATTAAATTTTCTATGATGATGGATTATCAAAAGCTGTTTGTATTTTCTAATGAGGAATCATCTTTGCCATTCACACTACAAAGTCTGAATAGTTATACAAACACGCTGGTCATTCAAATGTTTTTTACTTCTTTTCTTTGCAAATTTGCAAGCATCTTGTTAATCTCAACATACCTTGTTTGAAGCTACCTTTACATGCCTTAGCACTAGATATGGGCTGACACTTAGACCAAAAGGTTTTACTGTTAAACAGGTCATTAAACAGGATAGTGAGCTAACTTATAGGTTACTAATAAGGAAAAATGAATCTCTGAAATCAGTTTAAATTTTATAAAGCTAACAAGTTAGCTAGCTTAAGAAGCAGTTAGCCGCTAACTAGATTACTAGCTTGCTAGATAGGTAGCTTTTTTTTCCTACAGTATGTTGAATAAATATTTTATAATGGTTTTTGTTTATGTCTTTTATCCACACTTTTTAACTGTGACTATTTTTTCTTATGTAATTAGCTAAGTACCATCTATAACGTAAAGTAAATACTTTTAATGCCTCATAAAACAGAAAATTGTCTTAATTTATTGATTACTAATGATGAAAAATATAATCTCTGTGGTTAAAAGTAGCTTAAAGTGTTATGATTCTGGCACGTCTGCTCTACCCTGTCTCCCTGGCTGCAATCAGCAGATGAGATGCACCTGGTGACTGCTGCAGTGCAGTGCAATCTGTGGCATTCCAAGCACCTGTGTCTTCCCTTGATATATACTGACTCTGACAAGCAGCCCCGGTGCCCCAGATTTTTGAAAGCCATCTTGTGAGTAGATATCCAGCGTTCCTTCCTGACTGATGTTTTTTTTGACCTTGCTTGCCTCTTGGATTTTTGCCTCTCCCCCCCCCCTTGTCGGCACTGTTTGGATTTTGGTTTTGGGCCCCTGTTTTTGCATCTGATTTTATGCCTCTGCCTGCCCTTCGCCTGACGTCTCTTGTTCCCCGATCATTGACCCTTTTTTCGTCCCTGGATTATTGAATCAGCCTAGCCCTTGGATTATTCAGCCAAAAAGTCAACCTTTTCTCTTCACCTGCGCTGTGGAGATCCCTGCTTTCCCCACTGAGGTTTCCCCCTTGGGTTTCAAGTTTAACCCAAAAAGCAAGAACAGGTTAGTGATTTTCTGATGCTTGCAAGTTTTCGAAAAAACTACAAGTCACTAATCCTTTTTTCTGCTTCAGTGATTCCTGGAAGCTGTGGGGAGTTTAAACTGAGTGACTTTTTCCTGTGGGTGAAAAAAATTTTTTTAATTTTTTCATTTTTTGTGTCTCGCTGAATCTTGGGTCCCCCCTTTTTCTAATTCGAATAGAAAAATCTGGCCCCAAAAATGGACCCATCGCCAGCACAGCAGTGGCGGCATCCCCACATTGATGAGACCCTTTTTCCTGGCTGGGTTTTCCGGCATGGGGGAAAATAATTTCCACATTACGTTCTGGCAATCCTGTCTCCAAGCGCCACCGTCACAAAAATTTAACCACGCCCAAGTGACACAGACAACAGCAGAGGTAAGGGAGCCACGCCTATCTCCGCCTGAGATGTTCGGGGGGAGACCCAGACCAGTGTCAAGCTTTTCCTAAATCAGTGTGAGATTCATTTTGAGTTTTCAGCAGTCATCCTTTCCCCACTGAGCGCTCCAAGGTGGCTTTTGTTAACTCTGCTGGCAGGAAGGGGAAGCAGTGGGGGACTGCTGAATGGCATAACAGGTTGATTTTTGTAACTTCTATGAAATTTTTTCCAAGGAACTCATTCGAGTTTTTAACCCTGTTCTTCCAAGTCATGAAGCCAAAAGAAGCTTACTGTCCCTCAAACAGGGTTTATCAGCCTGTCTCGTCCTTAAAATTGACTTTCATTTGGGGCCGCAGATAGCCGTTGGAATGGGGCAGCACAAATGGATGCATTTATGCAAGGACTGAACGCAGACATGAAGGATGAGTTAGAAACCCGTGACTACCCCTCCCCCCTGAAACAGGGGCTCGAGGATCTTGCTGCTCGCATAGATGTTCGGCTGGCAGAGTGAAGGAGGGAGAAGCGACATGAGGTGGGTCGTCCCTCATTTCAGGGTCCGGCAAACCTGCTTGAAAGAAGGACCCGGTCACCTCTCACTGAGGAGAACGATGATTGGAGCCCATGCAGTTGGGCAGAACCAAGATTACCCCTGAGGAGAAAGATCGTCGGAGGAAGTTCAAGCTCTTTTTTATTGTGGAAAAAAAGGTTATTTAGCACTCAGATGTCCATTAAAAAAGGACAGGGTCAGCAGAGGAAGGGAGGTCTCTACTGAGCCGAAGCCAGCTAACTGCCTCCCCCTTCTTTTTTCCTGCTTGTTTTCAAACCTCTTCCATGTCTCTCCGGGGGGCCCGTGTTTATTGATTCAGGAGCAGACACTGAATTAGGGGAAAAAAACATTCGCAAATAAAAACAGCAAAAAACCCATTCCGTCAGCTGACACAAAAAAACGTGCTAGCATTGGATGGTCACAGCATGAAAATTTCCCAAACCTCAGGACGGAGGAGATTACCTTAACAGTTGGAGGTAATCAAAAAGAAAAAGTAACTTTCATGATCATAATTTCACCTGAACTTCCTGTAGTCTTGGGGCCCTCCTGGTTGCAAAAAACCAACCCTCACATTGACTGGAAAAAAAAAAAAGGAGTCTGGGTTGGTCTGAGTCATTTTTCCGTTGCCTCCCTTTTGTCTGCTGCTATGGAGGTCAGCGTGGAGAATGAGGTCGAAAAAAACATACCCGGTTTTATCCAAGGTACCGCAAGAATCCCTGACTTAAAGGAAGGGTTTTTAATAAGATCAAGGCCATAACTCTGCCACCCACAGACCATATGATTGTGCTATTGATTTGCTTCCTGGCACTTCACCCCCAAAAGGAGGCTTTACTCGTTGTCTGGTCCAGGCCCACAGGGCCATGAAGAAATATGTTGTTTGAGGCATAAAAGGCAGGATAAATTAAAAACTTCTTCCCTTCCTGCAGGTGCTGGTTTTTTTTTGTTGGGAAGAAGGATGGTTCGTTGAGACCATGCATTGATTATAGAGGCCTTAATGAGATAACAGTTAAAAATAGATACCCCCCTTACCCATCTTTAAACACGCTTTTGATCAGATCCAGGAGCCAAGATATTTTCTAAGCTGGATCTAAGGAATGCTTATCATCTGGTCCGAATCAAAAAGGGGATGAGTGGAAGACTTTTAACACGCCTACGGGAAGAATACAAGGGGGTCATGCCATTTGGACTTGCTAACGCCCCTGCAGTTTTTCAGTCATTGGTCAATGACGTTCTAAGAGACATGGGTCAATTCGTGTTTTTTTCCCCTTGATGACATATTAATCTATTCTCAAGATCTGGATACCCACGGGGAAACATGTCAGAGCTGTTCTCCTGCGTCCTCAAAAAACCAGTTGTTCGTCAAGGGAAAAATTAACACCCAATAAAACATCCCTTTTTGGGCTTCATCATTTCCCCAGGTCAAGTGATTGTCGATCCCTCTAAAGTAAAGGGCCGTCTGGAATGGCCTGTCCCCCACTGATCGTAAGCAGCTTCAGAGATTTCCTCGGATTCGCAAACTTCTATAGGAGGTTTATTAGAAATTACAGCCTGGTTGCTACTCCCCTAACGCTCTTCCCTCTTCCAAGAAAAAGATTTGTAGGAAAAAAGGATGCAGAGAAGGCCTTCAACAGGTTAAAGGAACTCTTCACGTCAGCTCCAGTGCTATGGTCCCCTGACCAAAAAGACAGTTTATCGTGGAAGGGGATGCCTCAAGCATGGGGTTGGACCCGTGTTAAGAAAGGGGGGAATGACCGGTTCCCCCATGTGCCTTTTTCAAGGACTCTGTCACAGGCTGAGCGGAATTACGACGTGGGAGACAGAGAGTTGCTGGCGTCAAGTTGGCATTGACGGAGTGGAAAAGACATGGCTGGAAGGGACTAAGGAGCCATTTATGGTGTGGACTGACCATAAGAAATTTGGAGTACCTGAAATCAGCAAAAGGTTGAGCCCCCAGGCAAGGTGGGGTTTTTCGTTTTAATTTTTCCCTATTACAGGCCCGGGAGTAAAAATGGCCAAACCTGACGCCCTATCCCGGATTCAAGAGCCCGCAGAATCTCAGTCTGCAGGTGATGAGGAGTTTATCCTTCCTGAGGCCGTCAGGTTGTCTGTGTCCCGAGTTGAGGTGGAAAGGGAGGTCCATGAGGCCATCAGGGATCTGCCTATCCCACCATCATGTGTCTCGTTTGTCATCCTGGAATGAGCAGAACGATTCAGACTGTAAAAGCTATTTTGGTGGCCATCGCTTGTGAAGGATGTCAAAGACTATGTTTCTGCATGCGCTCAATGTTGTCAAGCCATGTCTTTCTGCCCCCCTGCGGGGTTGGCACCCATTTTTATTCCCCTCGCCCATGGTCACACATTGCTATGGACTTTTGTAACAGGTTTACCGATGTCAAATGGTCACTCTGTTCTACTGACGATAATCGACGGATTTTCCAAGATGGTTCATCTGGTGCCCCTGAAGAAGCTCCCATCTGCAAAGGAGATGGGTGAGATATTGACCAGAGAAGTTTCAGGCCCCATGGAATACCTACTGACATTTTTCAGATAGAGGACCCCCAGTTTGGTATCACGTTTTGGGAAGGGGTTCTGTTCTTGTTTGGGGAATTTCTGTTAGTCTCTCTTCAGGGTTTCATCCCAAAATCTGATGGCCAAAACCTGAGAGAGTAACCCAAAAAGTGGGAAACCAAACTTCGCATTTTATGTGAGTCAGACCCGACCAAGTGGTCAAAAAATTTCCCTGGGTTGAATAACCAAATGAACTCTTTGCAGTCAGGGCCACTGGTTTGTCCCCTTTCCCGTTTTTGTTTGGTTTTCCAGCCCCCATGTTTTCCGAAAAAGGAGAAAGAGGCTAATGTTCCGTCTGCCCCCAAGCAGCTGCCTTAAGATTCCAAAGAATATGGAGAAAAGGCCAGGAGGTCAATGATCAGAATGTCACTGGTTCAGTCAAGAACGGCCAACCCGGGACGGATCCCCCCCCTAAGTACAAGGTGGGGCAGAAAGTTTGGCTCTCCGCCAAAGACCTGCCGTTACGGATAGAGTCCCGGAAGTTGGCACCCCGATTTGTTTGGACCTTTCCCATTCCCAAGATCATCAAAACCCTGTCTCTGTACGGCTGAGATTGCCCCCCCAATCCACGAGGATTCACCCCACGTTCCCACGTTTTTCTCAGGTCAAGCCCTTTTTGTGGAGCCCCGACTCTGCCTGCCCCCTGTCGGACTGTTTGGATTTTTGGTTTGACCCTGTTTCCTGCATCTGATTTATGCCCTTGCCTGCCCCTTGCCTGACGTCTCTTGTTTTCCGATCATTGACCCTGTATCTGTCCCCTGGATTTTTGAATCAGCCTAGCCCTTGGATTATTCAAACCAAAAGTCCCCTGTCTTTTCCACCTGCGCTGTGGAGATCCCGCCCCTTTACCCACTGAGGTTCCCCTCTGGGTTTCAAGTTTAAACCCAAGACAAGAACAGGGTTTAGTGCTTTTCTGATGCTTGCAAGATTTGGAGAAAAAACAAGTCACTAATCTTCTTTTTGCTTCAGTGATTCCTGGAAGCTGTGTGGAGTTTAACCTGAGTGACGTTTTCCTGTGGCTGAATAAACTTTTTAATCTTTCAGTTTTGTGTCTGGCTGAATCTTGGGTCCGCCTTTTTCTAATTCGTAATATAAAGTATTAAGCCAACTTGTTTGATAAACAGTAGCCACTAAGCAGGCTACTGGATGGATGGATGGATCCTTATGAAAGTGATTAAAGTGATTTGTGATTAAAAACGTTATAAAATAATGATCAATTAGAACCTAGTTAGCCCTAAAACACACCCCTCAACTCAACACTTAGACACCAATCGTTTTATTCATTCATGTTAACACATTTGAGGAAAAAAAAAATGTTTTGACAAGTTAACTGAGTTTAGAAATACTTTAGTTGTTAACAGAAAGTAAGTCGATTCTCTACTCATGCTGAGTTAATTGAAAGCAGCTAAAACGTAGCAGCACTTTTGGCCTTGAAGATGGCATTTTTATGACTGTGAATTATAGTCTAGGAACATTACAAACAGACTGGTGATTTTGTGTCAGCAATGTGGTTGAATGAATTAAACCTTTTTTATGTATTTAACACAGAGACCTTGATTTCTTTGCAATTTCTGTAGTTAAAACAGAAAACATTTTTAGCTGTGTGTGGGAGGATGCACATGCATATTGTCTGCTTGCTGTTTTGTCAAGTGGGAGTTCAGACATTCCCCACCACAATAAAAGCTCTGTGTGGCTCACAATCCCTGCCCTGTGTGGATAAGAACCAGGGGCGAGATAGGGGATATTCTCTTATCAACCATCCTTTGGGGGGCTGTGTGCGTGTGAATAGTGTTTTTATGAAGGCACAGCCACACTGAGCTTTTTCGAGGATGAGCACAGTCCTGAAGAATGAGCTGCAGATTAGGGAGGGAAGGACCTTGGACCCAAGTGACAGATGTTTTTTCACCAAGCACTGACTAAATGGGCCTATTAACTGGACTTCCTCAGATTTCAACACAGCAGGCTTAGGGCTTGGTGAAAATGAGAAATTTGTTTCGTTTATTCGCAAGCTCCAGTGCTCTGACATTAAAGGGAGAGGATGTGAAAATGTGGGTTGAAGGTCTAAGAGTAAGTGATTCAATATTAGGCGTTACAAAACTAACTGACTTCACATTTTCCAGCTCAAGTATACACTGCAACATAGAAGATTGTTTTACTGCAGCAAAAACCTTAAACAGATAAAGAGAAATAATTGATCTGAAAATGCTGTAAAATGGGGCTGTCGCAACAGACGTTTTGTTACTCGGTATTTATTGGTTGTTATATCCAGTTGTCATACAGTATATATATATATATATATATATATATTAGATGTATATATATATATATATATAATATATATATATATATATATATATTAGGTATATATAGATCTTATTGCCATGCAGTTAATGCATAGCAATAAGAGCTTTAGAAAGTTGGATGGAGTCTTATTGCAGTAGATGCTTACATTTGACACCAAGTCTCACAAGTTAGAGCCAAAGATGACAAAACTCACGTATGAAATCGGCTTACACCTTGTCTTGAAGTCAAAATAATTCAGATAGAATAAAATGATTTGAATTGAACTGAAACACATGTAGATCAATATAATTTGGACCTGCTTACCTTTCTTGTAGTGTCCTGAGATGGCTTCTGTTGTTAAATGGTGCTAAACCCAATCAAAAGAAAATTAATTGAATTATGATCTTAATGCGGAATAGTTAGAAAGCATTATGGCTAGCAATAAATCTGATACTGTTTGAAAGCTAATCTTCAAAATGCACACATGCCAGTAGAGATGGACAATTTCTGAAAAAAAAAGTTGCTACTAAAAAATCTCACCATATTTATTTCCGTAAATGAAAAAAATAGCAAACTTTCTTTGATTTTAAGAAAGAAACCCACTTTAATAGATAAAACAGAACTGATTGGAGTGCAATCAGCACTCCACATCATGTCACTTCGACCTCGGCGTGTACATTTCAACCGGTAATGTCATTGGAGGCGTGTGTGAGAACTGTCAGCACAACACAGTGGGCCGACAGTGTGAGCAGTGTGCACCTCTCTTCTACCAGCACCCCAACAGAGACCTGAGAGACCCTAACAGAACTTTTTAAATCTACATAATAAAATTAAGAAATGTTCCTAAATTCCTTAATTAAAAACTGATACTGGTTTTCTGTCTAATTGAAAGTATTTTAAATTTGAATCATTAATGAAAGGACACTTTACTGCATCTTTGAATTTTCGTTTTACTTGTGTGAACCGCATCGTGTCTGTAATATGGGCAGTAAGGGTGACCAACTCGTTACGGTTCTGTCTGTTAGGAGGAGAAGAAGTGCTTCACATGTGATTCGAGGGAGATGTATGATGAGGACAGGAACTCCATCAGCCATACCATTGAGAACGTGGTCACCACCTTTGCCCCCAACCGCCTCAAGACCTGGTGGCAGTCCGAGAATGGTGAGAGACAAAAATTGTTACAGACTTGAAATTCAGGGACTCTCTCACACTTCTGGTCTTAAACTAGAACACCATGTGAAAGCTTACAAAGACTGTTCTCGTGGGAACTGAGCCCATAATGACCAGACAACAGATCACAGGGCTCCTCACGCACAGAGCCACTCTAGCAGCGGGGTGGGGGTTACAGGTGTGTTAAGGAGAACAGGTGTTCTTGAGGGAAACAGATGTATCATTAATGAAGCACACACATGACTTTTAAGTGTAAAAAAGGAAGCATCCAAAGACCTTAAGACCTCCACTTGAAAAAGACAACCAGTTTAAAGGTATTATCTTCTCACAGGAAGGAAATTCACTTTGAACCCAGGATATTGCAGGAATTTTGTTTCCCATGCTTAAGGATTATCAAAAGCTGTTTCTATTGTCTACCAGGTATTTATGTTTGATGTGGTTCATTAAAGACACAGAATAATTATACAATCATTCCATTCATTTCTATTTGCAGTTTTATGAAAAACTTTCACAATACATGGTTTATTTTAACGTTTTCTTTTATGTATCTTAGCATCAAAATATGACTTAGATCAAATGATTGTAACTCTCAAACATTTCATAGAACAGAAACAAATTGGATTTTGTATAAATAAAAAAATAAAAAAACGTTTTATAGCAATGCTTAAAAAGAGTTTAAAGTATCAAGCTATCATGCTAGCTATCATGACAAATATGTTACTTATTATGTTACTATAAATGAGTCAAATCCTACTAATTATTTAAATTTTCACATTCCTCAAAATACTGGGCGAGGAGGAGGAGTAGCAACCATCTTTCAGTCCGATTTATTGACTAGTCCCAGACCAATCAGGGGCTACAACTCTTTTGAATATTTAATCCTCAGTTTTCCTCATCCAAATTGCAAAGCACTAAAACCACTTCTGTTTGTTGTTTTGTACCGTCCACCAGGCCCTTACTCTCAATTTTTAGATCAGTTTTCAGACCTTTTATCTGATTTAGTGTTAAATACAGATAAGGTTATTATAGTGGGGGATTTTAACATTCATGTTGACACTGAAAGTGATAGCTTAAATATAGCCTTTAATGCTATCTTAGACTCAATTGGCTTTGCTCAAAACATTAACAAACCTACCCACCTTTGTCTTCATTCTCTGGACCTTGTGCTGACATATGGCATTGAGTGTAAAGACATAACAATATTTTCTCATAACCCTGTCCTGTCTGACCATTTTTTAATAACCTCTGAGTTTAATTTAACCGAGTACACCACACCTGAAAGAAAATTTCATTATAGTAGATCATTATCAGACAATGCTGTAACAACCTTTAAAGAATCTGTTCCACTTTTGATTTCCTCATTATCGCCTCATTATCACAGAAAAACACAGTGGAGGGCAATAATTTTGTTTCTTCCCCTTCACAAATTGATTCTCTTGTTCATAGTGTTACTTCATCATTGTGTGGTGCATTAGACAATGCAGCCCCCTTGAAAAAGAAGGTAATTATTCATAGGAGGCAGGCTCCCTGGTTTAATTCAGAGCTGCGTACTTTAAAGCACAATGTTAGAAAATTGGAGAGAAAATGGCGCTCTACACACCTAGAGGATTCCTACTGAATCTGGAAAACTAGCCTACTGTTGTATAAAAAGACACTTCGCCAAGCAAGAAGAGCTTATTTCGCATCATTAATAGAAGAGAACAAGAATAATCCTAGGTTTTTCTTTAGTACAGTTGCTAAACTTACACAGAGTCAGAGCTCTGTTGAGCCATCCATTCCCTTAGCTCTTAGCAGTCATGAGTTTATGGGATTCTTTTTAAATAAAATGTATTCTATTAAAAAGAAAATCTTTGACATACTCCCGAAGATGATTACTTCATCCTCAGCAAGTGAGACAACATGGAAAGTAGAACCTGATCTGTGCTTGGACTGCTTTTGATCCTGTGGAGCTTCCTGAGTTATCAGAAATATTAGCTTCATCTAAACCCTCTTCAACTTGCTATGTTAGACTCCAATCCCAACCAAATTATTTAAAGGAAGGTTTCCTTCGATTACCAGCCCCATTTTAGATATGATAATTTATTCCAATATTAGTAAATGGATATGTACAACAAGCTTTTAAGGTAGCTGTAATTAAACCTTTGATTAAGAAACCTTCGCTTGATCGAGATGACTTAATAAAATTACAGACCTATATCCAATCCTTCCATTTTTATATACTAAATTCTTGAGAAAAATAGTTGCTAATCAAATGTGTGAGCATTTACACAGCAATGACCTGTTTTAGAAGAGTTTCAGTCAGCTTCAGAGCTAATCATAGCACTGAAAACAGCTCTGCTGAAAGTCACTAATGATATTCTTCTAGGCCTCAGATAATGGACTTGTGCTCTGTACTGGTTCTGTTAGATCTCAGTGCTGCATTTGATACAGTCGATCACAATATTCTCTTAGAAAGGCTTTTGGAATATGCTGTATGGGATCAGGGGAACAGCACTAGGCTGGTTTAAATCTTAATCTGTCTGACAGATTCCAGTTGTTCATGTAAATGATAAATCATCTTTAAACCCCAGGGTTAATTTGTGGAGTAACACAGGGTTCAGTACTTGGGCCAATTCTCTTTACTATATACAGTATATGCTTCCAATAGGTAAAATTATCAGGCAGCATAGAATAAAGTTTCCCCTGTTCCGCTGATGATACTCAGCTTTAATTATCCATAAATCCTGATGGAGCCCAACCAGTTAGATAGACTACAAGCATGTCATTGAAGACATAAAAACTTGGATGACGCTAAAATTTCGCTTCTAAATTCAGACAAGACCGAAGTTGTCATCTTGGTGACCGGAGTCCTTTAAAAAAGAACTGCTTAGTCAATCACTTAACCTGGGGATTGCATTTAAAATTGACCTCCAGTACATAAAGTAAAAAAATGAAACCTTGGTGTTATTTTTGACCAGGACATGTCAATTTAAATCCACAGTATTAAACAGGTATGTAGGATTTCCTTCTTTCATCTCCAGAACATTGCCCAAAATTAGAAATATTCCTGTCCCAGAAGTGACGCTGAAAAACTAGTTCATGCATTTGTTACTTCAAGGCTGGACTATTTTTTAATTCTTTTACTATAAGGGGGTGTCCACAAAAATGCAGAAAAGCCTTCAGCTGATTCAAAATGCTGCAGCAAGAGTTCTGATAAAAATATAAAAAGAGAGATCATATTTACCCCTACTTTAGCTTCCCTTCTTGGCTCCCTGTTAAATCCAGAATAGAATTTAAAACATTCTCCTCCTCACATATAAAGCCCTTAATGATCTAGCTCCCATCTATTACATCAGAGATCTGATTGTTCCATATGTTCCTACAGGGCACTTTCGTTCTCAGGACTGCAGGATTACTCTGGTGGTTTATAGAGTCCTCAGAAGTAGGAATGGGAGGGCGAATCCTTTAGTTATCAGGCTCCCCTCCTGTGGAACCAGCTCCCAGTTTATAGTCCGTGAGGCAGACTACCCTGTCTTATTTTAAGGCTAGGCTTTAAAACTTTCCTTTTTGATAAAGCTTATAGTTAGAGTGGCTTAGGATATCATGAGCTATATTCCTTATTTTTTACCTCCGTCTTCTTTCCTCACCTGTTGGATGGAGTAAGGGGGAGTCAGGATTAGCCTAAATCCGGCCTCAGTTATGGGTTGAGGTTGCAAACACACCCTCATTTCTGCCTACCTGTAGGACCCCCTCTTTTTTCCAATGGCTATGGTCAATCTGACAGAGAGAGGTATCCCAATCGTGTTTTTAGTATAACAGTGACATCAGTGGGCTCTAGATGGACAAACTGTCTACTTCTAAGGCTAGGCTTTAAAACTTTCCTTTTTGATAAAAGCTTATAGTTAGAGTGGGCTTAAGTTGTCATGAGCTATCTCTGTAGTTATGTTGCTATAGGCTTAGGCTGCTGGAGGACATAATGACCACTCTCACCCTCTTCGCTACATTCTCACACTACTCTTCAAATTTTGCATTATTGCTGTTATTTCAGCTTTTTAACTTTGTGCTCTCTCTCTTTCTCTTTCTAGAAGCTACACCTGGCCTGACTCTGTGTCTAACCTGTGACACCTTTTCTCTGAGAGGGGAAATCCTCCAAGCTTCTGCTGGCCAACAAACTTAATGCTCACCCTCTACAGATGATCCACATGGCCCCTGTTTTCAGTGTTTAACTCTTCCTCTCTCCTAGACATGGCTACTGGACTGAGCTTTTACTGTAAACTAACTCTATGTGCTCTCTTCAGACTCTAATCTTGGAAAATTGGCTCAGAGTTTATCTGTTCTTCTTTCTAGGTGAAACGACTGAAGGAGCTAAATCCATTAACATTTTAATTTTCCTTCCATAGATCAGTGGTTTTTGTTTTCTTTGTGCCTCTGCTCTGTTTCTCTCTAACCCCCAGTCGGTTGGGTGGCAGATGGCCCGCGCCACATCTGAGCCTGGTTCCTCTGGAGGTTTCTTCCTGTTAAAAAGGAGTTTTCCTCTCACATGTCGCTACATGCATGCTCAGTATGAGGGATTTGCTGCAAAGTCAATGCCAGTGACTGTCCACTGTACTCTACATGCTCATCCGGAGGAGGACTGCTACAAATCTCTGACTCGATGCAATCTGTTGGGTTTCCTTAGATAGAAAACTTTTTTTATCCAACTTTGAATAAATAACTGAATCTGACTGCACTGTTCAATGGTTAGGACTTAATTGGAATGTATGTACCCGAGTTTTGTGAAGTGCCTTGAGACGATGTGTTGTGAATTGGCGCTATATAAATAAACTGAATTGAATTGTTACATAGTTACATTGCCAGTTAACTTGCTGGATAGGTATTTAGACTGCTAATTAACTTACCAGATAGCTGCTACACTAAATAGGTTCCTAGTTGGACAATTAGCTTGCTAGCTTCCTGGAAAGTGATTTATTTTCCTGTACCAAAAGTATTTTGGTCATTCAAACGGTTTTTATTTGTTTTTTAATTAATGCATTTATCAATAATTATGATAATTATAGAACTCATTTTCTAAGCTTTCTTTTGTTTTAGGCTGTCACTTAGACTAAAAAGTCTTATTGTCAAACAGTTTGTTAGAGAAAAATGTTTTAGCTTGGAAATTCACTAACTATAAAAGGTTAATCAATGTGCTTAAACACAGTATAAAGTATACAAGCTAGCTAGCAAGCTCTATTGACAATTAGCTATCTAACTAGAAAAAATAGATCGATAACCCCCTTTATTATTACTAATAAATTATTTGGTTGTGTTATTAGGTAATTATTGTCATCCAGATGATCTTAAAATTGATACATTTAATATAATTGTAGATTAGTATGATTTATACAAACTGGAACTTGTATAAACACGAAAAAGATGTGTAGTTCTGCTGATTTACAACTTCTATAAATAAACTGCTATGCAGCATAGCAGGTTCCCATTCAGTGGAATGCCAAATAAATCCTATCTTCTTAATGTATGCATTTATCCCGCACATGCATACACTGTTTCTGAATGGTGGGAAACTGTCAGAGGTGTGAGTCATGGTTGGAGCAGCAGCCAGTTGTGCAGATGGCTTTGAAACAGCAGGAAGCTGCAGATGTACATTAGTCTATGTGGGAATCTCTAATTCCCTTGCAGCAGGGCTGTAGTTTCTTCTTAGCTACCGAGCTGCTTTGGATGGGTTTATCTAAAACTGCATTTTTTTTGTATTTGTGTACCTGTTAGTAGCCTTGTCTTTCCGCTTTGTTCTATTTTGTTTTAAGCTTATCTTGCTCCATTCACAATATTTCCAAATAGCTCTTTCAACATATTCCAGAACAAGACCGTAAAAAGATTAGTTACATATCTGAATGTTGCCAGAGAACAAACCAACTCAGCTGCTTAAACAGAACATCTCCATGTTTGGACATGGGAGAAAGTCTGGGTTAGAGCAACACTTTAAATTCTTGCAGATGTAAAGCCGTAATATGTTTTTTCCTGATTGGTCTTCCTCCTGCAGGTGTGGAGAATGTGACTATTCAGCTGGACCTGGAGGCCGAGTTTCATTTCACACACCTCATCATGACCTTCAAGGTGCTGGATTTAGCTCACACATCAAACAAACACTTGTACACATATGGTATGTTTCACAAATATTAAAGAGACAGGGATAAATGCAGTCTCAGGCAGCTTCAGAAAGTCATTCTGGTCTCCTGAGAGTCGTGGGAAGGGGAAGAGGAGGATGCTTTTGACCTCTTAATAATGTGCCTTGACTCATAGTCAAAACATACTCAAGGACATGCTTCCCCAATCCCTTCACATCCTGTTTCCTGGGGGCATGGCGGGAAAAATCAGCATCCAGTTCTTTACAGGAATGCCAATAGAGTTTTAGTTGTTCAAACATTTGGCAAAAACTGAAATACTGATAAGACTTAAAGGGGCATACGAAATCTTAATAGGAATATTATACAAGTTTATATTTGATGCATCTACAGTCATGAACCTCATAAATCAACAGATGTCCACAAATAATTTTTAAGCTAGCTAGCTTGATAAACATTTTGTCGGCTAACTATCTTATTAGCTCTTTGGGTAGATAGATGGACAGACAGAAAGATAATTCAAACAACTGTTGAAGTATGATTTTAGTAGATATTATATATATTTGTTTTTATTTAGCAAATAATGAGATGCCCTTTTTTGGTATTTTGCTTGAATTCATATCTTGTTATTCGTCTCTAGTTTCTAACAGTGAATGTGAACATGCTATGGGTGCTAATTACAGTGCAAGACCTTGGAAATCATTGCAAAATCTCTAGAGGACCTTAAAACTTTCAGTAGTGCTCTGTGCCTTATTTTTCTTTAAAAAATTAGCTAACCTAAAAAATATTCAAAACTGTATCAGAAAAATTCAAGCTGTTTAACCTGGAGTTGCCTAAGTTAGGTCTGGTTTATTTACAGATTTATAAGGAACATTTTGTTTATTTCTTGAAAAACAGGATAGAAAACAAGAACACAATCTCCATACAAGACAACTGACTGTAAAATATAAGGAGAGCAATTATTTTATATGAAGTAATATCTAAAGAAAAGCGATATTTGTATTTATTTCAGCTATATTAAACAAAGTTTTTGTGTTTGCAGACGTTTCGTCCTGCTGCCATGATGATTGAGCGTTCCATGGATTTTGGGAATACATGGCAGGTTTATCGATACTTTGCCTACGACTGCGAGTCTGCCTTCCCTGGGATCACCACCGGACCTGTGCGTAAAGTAGATGACATCATCTGTGACTCCCGCTACTCGGACATTGAACCATCCACAGAGGGAGAGGTGAAGTAGCCTTGAGTTATGTTTTTTTGCACTTGTTTTAGAGTTTGGTTTTCATTGTTCTTTCTTGTTTTAGGTGATATTTCGGGTGCTGGATCCTGCCTTTAAGATTGAAGACCCCTATAGCATGAGAATACAGAGTAAGCTGCATCTGCTCACCATAGACAGCATGTTTCCTTCACACAAATGTAGGGTGGAAAGCCTCAATAAGGCAACAGAATCCAAATAAAAATAGTTTCCTGTAACTTCCTGTTGTCGGTTGTGCAGTTTCCCACAGCAAAGCTGCAGGATCAGAGGTCAGACAGGAAGCGTACTGAGAGGAATTTCACATACGGAAGCAACTCGGACTTTGTTAACTTGTTACATCCATGCTGAGACACACGGTTACTCTTTCTCAGCCACAAACGCGTACAGAAACCATTTCTTATTTTTTTCTGATCACTGCTGACGTGTAGAGAACAGTAAGAACCTGTTCACCCTCAAAAAATAAAATGAAATAATTGTTTCCTCTTTGTCTTGTAACCCAAACCAATCAAATAAAAGGACTTTGAATGTATTATATTTATGAAGTGAGAGATCCATCATAAAACTGCTGATCATCTTTGTTGGTTTTTTGACACATTGGTTCATTCCTCAAGTTTTACTGCATTTTAATTTGTTTTAAGAAATCAGAAAACATTGCTCAAAAACTAAACAGCAACTGAATGAGCTAAAATGGGAGAAAACCAAGCTAAAGTCCAAAGAAAAATGTGGAGAGATCTTCAGAAATCCTAATAGTGGGCAAAGCCTTCATACACATTTCTGTTAGGAATACTTTTATGTAGGACTTTTAATATATCAACAGGATTTCTGCAGGGTCTTAAAAAGTATAAAGTTATCTTACATTTAATCATCTCAGTGTTAGGCCTTAAACAGTCTTAAATAAGTCTAGATTTCCCATACAAAGCCTTAAATTACCTTCAGTTTGACCCTATGTTTGTTCAACTGTCAGTTCTTTTTCTTCATTTTTTGAGAAATACCTTGGCGGTATTTATTCGTGCCATGTGCTGTTCTGGCCAATACATTATTACGCCATTACAAAACTTTATGTAGGGCATTAAACAGCCCTGTTGGAAGAAATTTAAAGCCAAACATTCAAGCTTTTTGTGAATCCCTTAAAAGTTCTCCTCCTAAAACTGGCCTTTTACAGTCTTTTTAGGGAACTATCAAAACTTTTTTAATTATTAATGACCGGCATGTCTTCATGGCTTCACTGGATACATTAATATTTAACTTTCGTTAATTTTCATTATGTGAATTAGTTAGATAATTTATTTAGCATAATTAATAAAATGTCTGAAAAATAAATCATAATGGTGTAAAAGTTAAATCTAACTTATTGAGGCTTGTAGAGACCATGATGAAGGAATCGAAGGGATTAAAAGCTGTTCATAATTTTATACATTTAATTGCATTTGTTAGAAAATTGTTGGTAAAAAATGCCTTTCCTAAATAATGAAGTGGAGTTTTAATAAAAATGTTCTCCACATTTGAAGACATGCTGAAGATCACAAACCTCAGAGTAAAGTTCATCAAGCTCCACTCACTGGGTGACAACCTGCTCGACTCCAGAGAGGAGGTGACGGAGAAGTACTACTACGCCGTCTTCGACATGGTGGTCCGTGGGAACTGCTTCTGCTACGGCCACGCCTCCGAGTGTGCTCCTATAGACAGAGAACTGGCCAGAGCTGAAGGCATGGTATATCAGACGGTTTTACATGATTTTTATTTATCTGGTTTCTCCTTTAATAAATTGAATTGTGTTTTAAATGTTTTTTAACCTGAAATGTCTTCCAGATTTGTTGGAAAAACTTTATCTCAAGGCCCAAATGGATTTCTGAAGCATCTAACGAGCTTATTTTACCAAATGAATTAACTTTTCTTTGTTTGTGATTTAGTTATTGATATTATTTTGCATTATTGAATGTGTTTGCATCAGATATTCTCTGTTCGGTCTTCATAATTGTGTATAGGTTCATGGCCGCTGCGTTTGCAACCACAACACTGAGGGTCTGAACTGTGAGCGCTGTCAAGACTTTTACCATGACCTGCCATGGAGACCTGCAGAGGGGCGAAACACCCACTCCTGCAAAAGTAAGAGCACAAACATGAATCAGTCTCTGTTTTGGGTGGTGCTTTGTGAGTGAGTAGATTTACATGAGCTGACTTAACCTTTTTATGTAGGAGGTTCTTCGTGAATAACGTTTATAACTGCTAATTTCCAGACCAATATATTTCACAAAAGAAATTAGCGAATGAATGAAAAAAATTAGCAATTAAATAAACTAATTCCCATTATTTTAAAACTTCAAGTTTACACAAATATAAATCAAACGTTTAGCCAGTTACAGTAAATTTTTGTCTTCAATATCAAACACAGCTTAACTTACCTCACTCTTGCATCTTTTTTCCAGGGTGCGAGTGCAATCAGCACTCCACATCATGTCACTTCGACCTCGCCATGTACATTTCAACCGGTAATGTCAGTGGAGGCGTGTGTGAGGACTGTCAGCACAACACAGTGGGCCGACAGTGTGAGCAGTGTGCACCTCTCTTCTACCAGCACCCCAACAGAGACCTGAGAGACCCTAACATCTGTGAACGTAAGTTACCTCCACACAAGCAATGGCTAATGACTGTTTACATGATCTATCTATGCCTATGGGGCACTAATGAGAGGAAACGTATGGGGCTGTCATCTCCCAGGAGATCTTTATTTTCATACTGACTGCAGCCATCTGGAGATCCTCTAACCAACTGGACTGAAGAAAATTATGTTGGAAAAATTGAAAACGGCTGTTTTAGCCTGATTGTAGATACCTGGAAAGTACTGAAGAAACAAAAACTAGGTCAAAACCATCGCAACATTTTTTCTTCTTCTTTACTTCTCTGATTAATTTGTACATCTGTTTTTATTCTTAGTTTTGTCTTGGTTTGTTGTATTTTATACATGTTTTACTTATTGTACCGTGGCAATGAAAAGAAAGCGCCAGGTGTGACAAGTCATAAAGTAGGGCAACATGTAGTAAACTAGGAGGAAGTGTTCAGGAGGAGCGAAGAGCAAGTCCAACTGGAATAAAAAAAGTAACAGGCTCTACAAACTGAAGTAGTAAGTTAAGTCAAACGTACCAAAGAATATAGTAAATAACACTAAGAAAACACAACTCAGGAAAGAAGAGAGGCCACAAAGAAAGCTAAATCCAGAACAATCTTAACCTGACCAGAACTTTACACATGTACCATCATTTAAATGAAGTAAAAGGGACACTCCATGAGGTTCTCTTGCTTTGCAGCTCCGGGTTGGCTAATCCTCAATTTGATTGAAATTATTTTTAGTAGTTTTAGAAACTTGTTTTCAGTAATTATTCGTCATCTTTATAATGCCATGGTGGCTAGAAGTCATTGGTCTTTAATAATTATACCTGTCTTTACAGCATGTAACTGTGACCCGGAGGGATCTCTGCGGGGTGGATTGTGTGACTCGCAGACAGATGTGGCTGCTGGGCTGATCTCAGGTCAGTGCAGGTGCAAACTGAACGTGGAGGGGGAGCGTTGTGACCACTGCAGACAGGGACACTATGGACTAGGACAAGGCCCAGATGGCTGCCTGCGTAAGTTCGACATTACTATATTTCTGTCATTCTGTCAGATAGTCATTAAAACATTAAGAGCATTTTGAACGGAGGTGCATAACACTGACTTGCAATCATTGCAAAAATCATTTGCTGAATACTGAAATTGCAAATAGTTCATTGGAGCCAACATGTAGGACACAATTGTATGATAATTGTCACCTATTCATACTATTGTGCCCTGAAACAAGCTGTCAAAGATGCGCTACTGCATTGTTTCATTGTATATTTTGGCAGCTTGTACCTGCAACGTACTGGGAACAATGCCAGGAGGAAACCCCTGTGATTCAGGCACAGGACGATGCTTCTGCAAAAGACTTGTCACCGGTCAAAATTGTAATGAGTGCTTGGTACGATTCCAGTCATAAAGTCACATTCAGTGAGGATTATTTCACCCTGTGTACGAGTCACACTCATCTGTTTTCCTTTTTTATAAACAGCCAGAGCACTGGGGTCTGTCAAATGACATGGACGGTTGCAGACCATGTGACTGTGACCAGGGAGGAGCGGTGAACAACAAGTAGGTCTAGCTGAAAACATCAAAAATTTGCTGGTTTTAGCTGAGCTGAGCTTTCAAATCGGATAATAGTTTGTAGGGTAGCTCATTCGGTTAGCGGGCACCAAATTTGCACTGATGACTTTTACTCAGTCTTGAGGGGAGGCAAGAAACTTCTGCGTTTCCATGGATTTAGTAGAGCAAGAAACGCTATTGTAAACTGGTCTGTTCTTTTTCTTCTTTGATAAAACTCAAATTGCTGTCTAACCCAGTAGAAAGCTGGAGACCTTCTATGGGATTTAAGCACAGGACCTACAACGCTACTCAGTCCTATAAATTCACTACCACTCAACAATACGTGGTGCTCTGGCTTTGTTTAAATGATTTTTGCTTATAAAATCCATCCAAAACCAGATAGGCCACGCCCATTGCTGTATCATTTCTTTTACTAAATTGCAAAAAATGTTGAATCAAACCTAAGAGAGCTGGACGAGTCTCGTAAATTTCTGATATTTTTATAAAATACGGATCCAAAATTGGAAACATGATCCAGAGATTTGGCAAAAAATCTGACACCAGGGGGCGCTACAGTGTGAAGAGATTAAAAAATCTGGAACTTTTTCTTGTTATTTAAACCTTAAATAAACCTGAAAAGTTGATGTCCTACAACTGATCACATGCGACTTCTAATGCTCCACACTGCTCCCACAGTTAAAGGTTGATTGCTCTGTTTGTTGCACCTGGGAGCACATCCACAATCTCCCTGATGACGGACTGAAATACACAGAAAATGATCGTAGAAGACAGACACAAGACTCTGTTCGTATGTGTCCATGTTTTTCATTTAAGGAGGATTTGGACCCCATTTATAAATGCTGACAGTTCCATTTGAATCTTAATTCACATTTAGCTGATTATATATTCCTCATTCTTTGATACATACAGCCTTCTAAGATGGCTTTTATGACTAATGTTTCAGTTTGTTTTACTTGCCTTCTCTCTTCATAGCTGTGATCCCCACTCAGGGCAGTGTGTGTGCCGGGAGCACATGTTTGGACGCCGCTGCGATCAGGTGGAATCCGGATTCTACTTCATTGCTTTGGATCACTACACGTATGAAGCTGAGGAGGCCCAACATGGACCAGTAAGTGTATGAAAATGATTTTGATGTTGCTACCTTTAATGATTTACCTGCACCTGCATTTTGAGAAATCTCTTTTTGTATCTCAGGGAGTCACATTCCTTGCGAGGGCCTATCCTCAGGACCGAAGCCCCACATGGACCGGAATGGGCTTTGCTCATGTCCCTGAAGGAGGGTATATAGAGTTCAATGTCAACAACATACCAGAGTCAATGGATTATGACATTCTTATTCGCTACGAGCCACAGGTGACATACAGACGGGTTTTTTTTTAATTTTTCTGTGAGCCTTAGGTTCCTACTTGTCAGATTTGTATTGAAAATTTCGTTGTATTTGAAAGATTTCAACAAGTTTCCCAGGGCCTTTATAAAAGAAACTGGTCCGCAGCATCACAGGTTCTCCACCGTACCTAACAGTGGGCATGAGGTGCTTCTCTTCATAATTAACTTTGATTTTATGGAGTGGTTGTTGATGAGTTTCACCACTTAGAGCAAACTTTAGCAAACTCCACTTATTTACTCTGGTCAGGCTTTATTCTGGCATGTCCCCCAAACAACCAGCTGGCATCTAATGGTTGTTATGGCAACCTAACTCTTTGCTGCAACTGTGAACTTTATGACTATGAATTATTATGAGCTCAGGATGTTTCAAAGGCACCACAGAGTAAGCATATCTACACACGTTTGTGTTGCAGCTGCCGCAGCAGTGGGAGCAGATGACCATTCGAGTGGAGCGCCCCGTCTTCAACCCTCCGAGCTACGTTGCATACTGCAGCGACTCCATCCAGAGTGGAGATGAGCAGTCGATCTCTCTCCCACCTGGATCCAGGTGAAACAGGGGTTTAATGCGTAACCTGCCTGGTGTTATGATCCTCGCTAAACTGACCCGGAGGTGTGTTGCAGGCACGTGCTGCTAGTGAGTCCGGTGTGTTTAGAGAAAGGGCTGAACTACACGATCCGTCTGACTTTCCCGCGGTACTCGTCGGACAGCTACATCCAGAATCCACACACGCTCATTGACTCTGTATGTTTGCATTTTTCCTAAACATTTATTTCCTTTAGAAAGCTTCCTGAAAAGATCCAAGAACTCCAAAAAGGTTATCTGACATTGCTTACGCACTAAAACACTCCCATAACCCTCTGCTCTGTTTTAAGCTGGTGTTGATGCCCCGGGTCAGAGAGATGGAAATGTTTCATGGGACAGAGGGTGCGGAAGCGTGGGATACGTTCCAGCGCTACAGATGTTTGGAAAGCAGCCGGAGCGTCATCAAAAGCCCGATGACGGACATCTGCAATGACTATATCTTCAGCGTCTCTGCCCTGCTGCACAAAGGAGCAATGAGTATGTATCTCCTGGTTTTAGTTTTATTGTTGAAGTGCTCATTTATCAATCTTTTTGAGATGATTTTGTTTGTTTGACGCTTTTTTGTTGTTAATGTTGTGTCAATATTTGCAATTGTATTCTCTTTATTGTTCTTTACAAGATCTATAATTAGAAACAGGATGTAAAAAAAGTCCATAACGTACTGAAACGAAACAAATCTGAAAGAAAATGTAACAAAGCAAAAGTAAGGCTGCGCCTAGTACAACAGAAAATAATGTGATCGCTACAGATAGCTAAAAATTATTCATACCCTCTAAACCTTTTCACATTTAGCTATGTTACAGCCACAAACTGCAAAGTGTTTTGTTATTTTATATTATCTTTATATGATGCATGGTTTTCACATTTTTCCTCCAATAAAAGTCCTGAAAAAATCTGTGCATTTGTATTCTTTACTCGGATACCCCAAAATAAAATCTAGTGCAACCAATTACCTGTTAAACCGACCTAACTAATAAATAGAAATTTAACCAGTCAAAATGCAGCTGTTTTGTGAAATCCTTAAAGTTTTGTTGCTCAACTCCACCCCACAGCATGATGCTGCCACCCCCAGTGTTTCGCTATGAGGATGGCGTGTTCCCTGCTGGTTATAACAAACTCTGAGGCCTTCACAAAATAGCTGTGAGATTAAATTAGACACAGGTCTGTTTGCTAGTTAATAACTGCTGAAGGCAACTGGCTCTAGATCCTATTTTTAGGGGTATCTAAGTAAGAGGAGCAGAGTACAAATAACACAAAGGTTTTATTATTTTTATAATATTTGTAAATAAGTTAGAAAACCATCTATTTTTGTGTTTCTGTCCTTTCTCCTTTCTTTTCACCTAGCTTGCCACTGCGATCCTCAGGGTTCTATCAGCACCGTGTGCGAACCAAGCGGTGGTCAGTGTCGATGTCGACCCAACGTGGTTGGTAGAAACTGTGACCAATGTGCTCCGGCAACATTCCTGTTCACTCCTGCTGGCTGCAGATGTGAGTGTCACAAATCACTGCACTTTGCTGTGTGGTGTCCAAACGTTCCTCTCATTAATGCTATTTTAACCCCCAGCTTGTGACTGCGACCCCCTGGGCTCTGTCACTCCTTTCTGTCACGAATCAACCGGTCAGTGTGAGTGCGTACCTGGAGCCACCGGACGCCAGTGTTCCCACTGCTTGCCAGGTTATTGGGGGTTCCCTCAGTGCCGACCGTGCCAATGTAACGGCCACAGCGAGTATTGTCACCCTCAGACTGGAGAGTGTCAGGGTTGCAGAGACTTCACCACCGGACATCACTGTGAGAGGTACAATGTAACAGCAATAAGGGAAAAGATCTCAAATCTTAATGTTAGTGACAGTATTAAATATTTTGTCATTTGTTGTTGCATCCTTTAGCATGAGAAGCAGTGGAGTAGTGATGGCTAGCGGAACTAACTCAACAGAAACGAAACAAAGGAACATTATAGATGTCATTAGCTGTAGCACGACAATATAGGACAAAAATAAGTAGTTAAATGTGGAGTTCACCAAGGCTGATTTTCAGGAGTTGGAGTATTACTTTTAATGCCAATGTAAAATATAAAAATCACTTAGGCCATGCACATTATTTTGTTGATCCAACAAATTATTTTTTTCCTAAGATACAGTTTTGCAAGCTGTGTACATAAAAATGGGCTCTGATTTGTCAAAAACTGGGTACAAAAACACGGTCGCATGGCTCTCTGGGCTGCGGTAACAGCTAACAGTTAAAATGTGGTTTTCATTTGATGCCATTTAGGCAGTCCAACATGCTGACGCAAATGAATATTATACACAGGGCAGCGAAAAAACAGACCCCTAAAGTAAGATATACAACAAAACAAAGAAAGGCCCAGAATAGAGCTGCAAGTTCTGACTGAAACAGCTGGAGAGCTGAGGCTGTTTGTCTCCAGCCACAAGCTTTATTTTTTCCTCTGTGCTAATAATACATACTGTTAATTGGAGTTTATGAGAAACTTTGAGTTTCTAAAACTCAGCAGAACACATTTGAGACAAGTCGGTAAATATTGTCTTTTTTACAGGTGTATAAATGGTTACCATGGTGACCCAGAGCTAGGATCAGGGGGCCACTGTCGTCCCTGCATGTGTCCAGACGGGCCTCGCAGTGGTCGGCAGTTTGCGGACAGCTGTTACCTTTTAACCAATCAGCTGGTGTGTGTGTGCAGCCATGGCTACAAAGGTGCTTATACAGATTTGTTATTATCATGTGTTCAACTCACACAGATAAAAGATGTTGCTAACACAAATGTCTCTTCTGCCCGCTGTAATTGACCTTTTTGCATCTTTTTGTTTTATTCAATTTTCTTTCCCCATCCAGGAACCAGGTGTGATGAGTGCGCCCCAGGTTATTATGGAAACCCTCTTATTCCTGGAGGGCGCTGCACGCCCTGTGATTGTAACAACAACATCGACATGCACAACCCGGGATCCTGCGACATCCGCACCGGCGCCTGTCTCAAATGTCTGTATCACACGGAGGGCCACTCATGCCAGCACTGCAAACCGGGATATTACGGCAATGCCGCAACACAGAGCTGCCGGAGTGAGCATAAATGCATGAAAATAATTCAGCTTATCCCTGTGACAAAACTGTGTAGAAGGCTTTGTTTTGCTTTTTTATGTTTCGCTTCCAAGGAGCCAGAGAATTTGGGGACTATGCAGAACAGATCGTCAGCAGTCTGTCCAATTTTGAGGTTTAAGTCCAGCTCTCCTCCATGTATTCTTGCACCTTGTTGCTTGAAGCTGGTTGCAAATACACAGTTTTGCCTAATTTCTAACACATGTAACAAAGTTTAATAGAGGGTAAAGTTTAGCTCTTACAATTTGATTCCCAAACAACTTGGAGGTTACTTTCCAGGAAGTTGCTTTCAACAACTTAGATGTACGTTCTGAAAATTAGAGGTTACATTTCCTAACTTATAGGTTACCTTTTGTTTTAAAGAAGTTACTTTCTAGATCCTAAAGGTTACCTTTTGAATCTCGCATGGCAATTTCAGTGAGTTGACTTTTGAGGCGACTTCAAGAACTTAGAGTCTACTCTGGTTCTTACAGGTTACTTTTCTGGAAAATACGGACAGTGATCCTAAATCCTAAGGATACTTCCTAAAATTTTAAGGTTACTTTCCCTAAAACTGCAGGTTACTTTTATGTAACTGACTGGTTACATACCTTGAACTTACATGTTACTTAAAAGAACATATCAATAGTTTCAGAACTTTACTTAGAACACAGGTCCAGACATGCTTGAATATACAGGTTACTTTCAAAAAGTTAGAGGTTACTTTCAGGGACTGGTCTTCATCAGGTATAACCTGGTCTCATTACTTTGCAGAACTTACAGCTTGGTTTCCTGGAACTTTCAGAGGCTGGTTTGGGTGTATTGTAGCGTGGTGACTTGTAACCTCAATGCTCTGGAAAGTAAGGGCTTTAGGAAAAACTTGTAAGACCTTCAGAAAGTCTGAAGACCACTTTAAGAGATTCCAAGAACGTCTGGCTCATTAGAAGTAAATATAAAGAAATAAGGAATAACTAAATCACCTCTTTAATGTGAATATTATTAATAACCTTCTCTTTTCATAGAGTGCATGTGTAACTCGATGGGGTCGGCACCTTACGTCTGTTCATCCCCTGATGACTGCCGGTGTGACCAGCGTAGCGGCCAGTGTCCCTGCCAGCCCAATGTGGTCGGACAGAACTGTGACCAGTGCGCTCCCAATACATGGAACATCGCCAGTGGGACGGGCTGCCAACACTGCGACTGCGACCCTGTCCACTCTGTCGGATCCTCTTGCGATGAGGTGAGTCCGACGCTGCATTGAAAACTACATTTTTGATTTTAGATATCGCTTAGGATGAGTATTTTCCCATTTCAGAGTTTGTGTTCTAGCTGTGGTGGTCAGGGGTTTTGTTCTCTGACCAAAATGCAGGAACATATTGAGAAGGCAGATGGCAAGCAGGTAGGTGGAGGTGAGAGCACAAATTATTTCTTATCTGACAGAGTGCTCTCTGGTAGTTCCTGTTAATAAGGAAGGGTGACCAGAAGAGTTAGGGTAAGAAGGTTGGGGGAGTAGGACCAGTGATGGGCTCCCCTAGAATGAGGTGAGTTTCCAAGGTAGGTATTGTCTGAAGTAGGAAGTCATTAGATGCCTCACATGGAGGTACGTTCCAAGTTGGTGGTGGGTACAAAGAAACACAAAACAGATGATCACTAGTAGGAGACCGGCTAAGAAAGCTAGATTACCACACCCAAGCTGGACAACCTGGCAGCGCTGGGGAGTTCTGCTGGTGCTTTCTTGTTGAAAACACCTTAAAGTAGCATGGTTTACACTTGCAAACAAAAACGGTGGGGGTGTCGTTTTGAAGGATAATATTTTACCCATTTTTACACTTCAGCTCTACAAGCAGAACTTTCAAGTTTACACTTAACGCCCCTGCAGTTCGATTAAGATTTTGAGTTTTGGGAAAAATGACTGGAAAATGAGAGCATCTAAGACAGGAGGTTGGCATCTGGATCCAAAACTAATTTAAAGACCCAGAAATAAGACAGTTAAACATTTATTAATAAAAATCCAAATGCGGACAAAAGCCCCTGAAGCTAAACTGAAACATTAAATGCTAACTCTTAATGCGCTGCTTTAGCCAAATTTTTTTTCCAAATGAAGACTAACAGGGGATTTTTTTCCCAAACAACTGATACAAGGGTTCTGTTATCTTCCCAGCTAAACACATCGATCTGTGTTTGTGTAACTCCTTTGATATGTTGACTCCAGCTATAAGGGAATTCCTCCATTTTCCGCTTTCCTTTTGCTTTGTTTTCGTTAAACACACGCAAAAAATCTGGGCTTCCACTCATCCACATTTGGGTCTCTGTGTTCACTGGCTTCTCTCCAACAGAGGAAGGAAGTCTCATAATACACAGTGGAACAACTGAATTTACATTTTGTTCAGGAGAGCTGGTTGCTTACAAACTACAAAGCTCCAATTTCCATTTGTGAAACAAAAAGCCTTGAAACATGCAGAAAATGTCCGGCAGCTGCACAGTGAGAGGTTCGAATCTAATGAACTGACCAGATTTGTGTTGCTTCCTTCCTGTAGGTTACGGGTCAGTGTGTGTGCAAACCAGGTTTCGGTGGCAGGACGTGTCGAGAATGCAAAGAGCTGTTCTGGGGAGATCCAGAGGTCAAATGCCACGGTAGGAGTTTATCACTCATCACAAGCATTTACAGCACATATGAGACAGATTAATCTGCTCTTACATGCTTTATTTACCCTGGTGAATGCAGTCGAATTCATGTGAATGAAATCTACTTTATTGTAGATTTGGTCAATTAGGTACAGGCCAAGTCAAATATCAGATTTACCCAGTTGAATTTAAGGAACCTTCTTTCTGTGTCAAGAAAAATAGATATTATTTTAAATACCTACAATCAAATTTTTAACTATTTTAATCCATTTTATTCTAGTCCAATCCAACAAGGAAAATCCAGATCAGAACAATTTGAATCCAGTCAGTCAGTCAGTCATTTTCTACCGCTTATTCCATAGTGGGTCGCGGGGGAACTGGTGCCTATCTCCAGCAGTCTATGGGAGAGAGGCGGGGTACACCCAGGACAGGTCGCCAGTCCATCGCAGGGCCAATTTGAATCCAACTTGACCCAATTTATTCAAACAAGACTAGTCCTCAACAAGCTACTTAGTCGAATGATTCTAACTCGAGTCAAGTACAGTCTATTTAAATCAATTTATCATCCAACATCCAGGTATTAGCAATATCAGATAAAGTGAACAAACTCAGTGAGTTAATCTCCACAAAAATGATAAATATATCGTGAAAAAAAAGTATTTTTAAACAGTAATAAAATAAATATACATTAAAATTTGGTTTTCCGCTCATTTTTGTGAGGCCCCAGAAAACAACAGTGGGTCAGCAGCACTGAATAAGCAAGCCATCATTCAGAATGCTGGGGTTTCTGTTGGCCAAACTGCTAATGAGGAGTCAGTTTTTTCCCCCAATGTGTGGCACAGTAGTAAGAAACAGAAAAAGTTCAAAACATGGCAAGAAAAGGGATAGATAAGGGATAGACCATGGAAACCAGATGTTTTCCAAGATTCCCAAGCATCCCTGCTTTGTCACGGACCAACGCTCAGAGGTCCCAGGATTTGTAATGTACTCCAGCTGCACCCATCCTGGTCTGTTGAGCTGTTAGACCAGCTGTATGCTGCTTCCTATCTGCACAGATGATTCGGTAATGCTCCTGTTTCATGGGAACGGAGTGAGAAATGAGTGGGAGAAATGTTCTCTGCTGTGTCATTAGTTACTATGTGTAGATTGTAAATGTTAGACTGAAGACAAATGAAATATGTTATCATGACAGAAACAGTTTATTACGTTTCGGTGGAGCAGCAATGGTTGTGTACATGTTTAAAACTCTGAATTCCTTTTGCCTGACTCACAATCATCCTCTTTCTCAAAGCAGGAAATGGAAACCCTATTTGTTTATTTTTGCAAAGACCCAAACTTGAGAGGTTCACAGGACCTTTTTGGTATTCGGGTCTATGATTATTCACTGTAGATCAAACGTTTAAATTAAGTCGCCCCACAGTTTGATGCTAAGCAGCCAGAGATTCTTGAGCAATAGCTCAGCTTTTTTTGCAATTTGTTTGAACAGTCTATTATGCAAAGCCTTATTTCTTATTTCATTAAATTATCAAAGGTAGCTTGGATGATTCAGGTACATAACTAAGGACAGGTGATCTTTAAGTTCTGGAAAGTAACCACTGAATTCTACTCTACCTAAAAATGGACCGGTCCCAAAAAAGTGTCCTGGAAATTCTTGAAAGTAACATGTAAGTTCCAGAAAAATAACTTCTAAGTTCTGGAAAGCAGCTATAATATCTCTGTAAGTATAGTCAGGAAACAGGTAGTTTCAGGAAATTACCAGGTTACAAGGCAATGCATAATACAGTGCGATCCACACAATCACCCTGTAAATTCAAGAAACGTAACTTGAGAGTCCCAAAAAGTAAATACAGAGGTCCTGAAAGTGCTTACAACATTTCAGAAAATACCAGTTTAAGATTCACCACATAAAACGGACCCAAAAGGAGCCTGTAAGTACTAAAAGGTAACTTCCAGAAATTAATCTTTAGAAAAGCCATGAAGGTATAAATAGTAGGGATTGTTGAACAGGGAGCCTAAAAACAGAACTGTCTGCTTGATTTCTTTGTGATTCCAGCTTGTGACTGCGACCCCCGGGGAATATCCAGCGAGCAGTGCCATCGAGCCACAGGGCAATGTACCTGCTTAGATCGTTTCTCAGGTCCTCGCTGTGACCAATGTGCCAGGGGATACAAGGGCGAGTTCCCTACCTGTGAACCCTGCCACCAGTGCTTCTCCATCTGGGACACTGTCGTTGGCGAGCTGACCAATCAGACTCGTCGTCTGGAGGCCCAAGTTAATGAGCTGCTAACCACCGGAGTGACGACTCCATACAAAGAGCTGGTCAGCAGTTTGGAGAGAAACGCCAGGGCTGTCAGGGAGATTGTGGAAAACAAGACTGCTGCAGAGAAGCTGGAAAATGTCCAAGACCTGATGCATCAGATTACGTATGTAATAATATGTAAACAAGAAAAATTCGGAACATGTTTACAGACCTTTCATTAAGATCTCATTGTGTTCGTAGTGGACTGATGTCGTTCCTCAATGGAAACCTGAATACGACCAAGGAGAAATTGATCACCTATAAGAACAATAACACCACAGAAACTAGCTTAGATGCACTGACTGATGAGGCCAGCAAGCTGGAGCAGTACATCCAAGAGCTCAGACAGCAGGTGCACAACATCAAAAACTCCAACATCCAAGGTGAGAACTGAACTTCCCCATAATTCTAACATGATTTGTACTGTAGTACTCTAAAGTCTTGCAGGTTTTAAAGAAATCTGGCTGTTTAGTCCAAATTTCTTCAGAATGTAAATCAGGTTAAGATCTGGACTTTAATTAGGCCAAATCAACACCTGCATCGCCAAAACATCTCTACTTTGGTCTCGTCTTTCCAGGGGACGTTGTTCCAGATATAATGTGGTAGATTCAGATGCAGCTTTGCAAACCTAAGTCCTTTTCTTTTTAAGGAAGGGGGCCTTCTACTTTAATCCTTCCAAACAAGCCATACTTGGTCACCCTGTCATGAACTTTAACAGTTAAAATGTTAACTGAGCCCCGGAGAGTCTGCGATGGAGCTCTTGTTTTTTTTTGTTTTTTTGTAATTTGTTCGAGCATTGCACGGTCTGACCTTTGGGTGATTTTGCTGGGGTGTCTACTTCTTGGACAATTAGCAACAATAATCTCTTTCACTCGGAAATTATGGACTTTAATTTGTTTGAAAACTGTCAAATAACACTTCTAAGGTTGATGGGCAGCAACAATTGCTGCTTCTTGGCATTGTATCAACACACACCTGGCTCCTCACTCTGCTTTTATAGAGGTCGTCTGATTGATGGTCATCAGTTAATCAGGTGGATCGATCACCTTCGTCTAGTTGCTACTTTCTCTTTTAAATCTAATGGAAAGAACTACATCATGTAGATATAAATAATCCTTAATTAAAAAAATGAACCAGTTTTGTTTTCTTAAAGAAAAATCTGATTCTTCAACTTTATGGTTTGCAGGAGCCATGAGCACAATTTCTCTTGCATATATTGAGTCCCAAAATGCAGAGCTACGCTCCAAGGATGCAACCAGTCTTCCTGGCAACACTGTGGAGGAGTCAGCTGCATTACGGAAAGCCACTGAGGACAAACTGAGCAGCAATCAGAAGGAGTTTGACCGGAAACACCAGAGAAACGCTCAGAAGCTGGACAAACTGGCCAAGGAGTTGGAGAAGTTTGACTTGTCCCCGCTTAGTGAGAAGGTGAGAGACACTGGAAGACTGATTCAGGCAAACACAGAATATTCTATTTATCTTTAGCTGCTCACTAACCACTTATTGTGATGATTGTGTAGATGTGTGGCAGTTCAGCTGAAGGGGAAAGCTGCTCCTCCTGCGGCGGATTAGGTTGTGTCAGTGAAGACGGAGCACCTCACTGTGGAGGAGAGGATTGCAGTGGTTTCGTCACAACTTCCCAAACTGCCCTGAAAACCTCCCAGAATCTGGACCAAGAGATCCAGCAGGCTATGGAGGAAGTGGACAAGCTCTCCGGGATGGTAAGTGAATGTTTTTATTTACAAAGAAGGGAATTAAATATTTACTTGTTTACCCAGACATGATTCCAGATCCATCCATCCATCCATCCATCTCTGTAAAAGACTGGAAGTCTGACAGAAAATGCACAGGGATGCTGTTTAAAGTCAGGTAATGAGAGCTAATTGCAGGACTTATTTACTGTCAGGTGTGGGAAGCAAACATTCGTGCAAAGGAGGCCAAGGCTAAGGCTATGGAGGTGCTGTTCTCATCCAATCGCAGCAAAGAGGCAGTAGAACAGAACAACAAGCAGCTCCGTGACCTCATCAAAGAGATACGAGATCTTCTGAACAGTGAGTTTGTCGCTAATTTCTTCAGCTAACCACAGTTCAGATAGCTAAATAATTTGTTTCTGATAATCCAGATGAGAAGGCAGATGCTTCTGTGATCGAGGCAGTGGCCAATGAAGTGCTGGCTCTGGAGATGCCGACATCGGCAGAGAAACTGCAGGAGCTGACCAATGAGATCAGGGAGAAGGTCGGCACCCTGACCAGTGTGGAGGAGATCCTCAGTCAGAGCGCTGAGGACATCCAGAGTGCAGAGTCTCTCCTACGTCAGGCCAAATCAGCAAGGTAACTCCCTGACTTTGATTAGGTATCACTATACTTCTGCAGAATTGTGCAAAAGTCTTAAATCTTTCAGTGTGACAGATTTGTCGAAGGTTTTTAAAAGTTTTTTGGTTTTTCTTTGGGTTTTGGCTGCTTTTCACTGTCATTTAGACCAGGAGCTGATCATTTTCAATTTCGCTTTTATTTTTACCCCTTTTATACATGAATTATACTAACCTCGCTCAGGATTTTTTTAATTTAGTGTTTGTAGTCATCTTTACAAATGAATAGAAACATTTTTAAATCATGGTTTCATATTTATCTTTAAAAGAGTGTGACGAACCCACTTATACTATTTAGAGGTCCGTCAGTCAGTCACTGACTGACTACTATTTTGAGGGAAAACTATAAATGATTCACAAACCTAATTATTAAAAGTCTGGCAGTACAGACAAAGAAGACAAAAACAACCTAAAACACTAACTACAGCTCACACAGTTGCAGTAATTTGTGAGAAAAGCAGTTTTGGATGAAAAAAGACTAAATACTAAGAATAATATAACAGCAGAAATTGCCAAAAAGTTTAAGCTAGTGATCCATGATGTCCAATTTATAGGACAGGTGTTTAATGCTTAATAGCAATTTACTTCCAACATTAAATACTTAAAATTATTTTTATTATATTTGTGAAATGTTATCATTCTCATACTTATGCACTTACATTGGTTTTCCAGCAGGTGAAGTTAGAGTCCTATAGTATAAAGTGGCTTAAAACCCAGATTTGTGCAAAAAGACAAAACCATTTTTTCTGTGTCTGAAATTAAATCAGATCAACATTTTCTCTATTTTAGGTCAGTTAGGGTTACCAAAATTTTTTCTATTTGCTAAATGCCATATTTTTATTTCAGTGTGCTCAGATATGCCCCCTTGGCACATAAACTGAACTCAGAATGCTGGAGATGCAGACAACATCTAAAGAAAAGATCCCAGGAGCTAACCATGGTTTTCTTCCCATTAGTGAGAAGGCATCACATATGAAGGAGGCCGCAGACACTGTGAAGACAGTCCTGGAAGAGACTGAACGTACTCAGAGCATCGCCGCAGACGCCATCCAGCTGGCTCGGAACAACACAAAAGAAGCCGTAGAGCTGCTTAACTCTGTGAGTTTGACCGAGAAAAAGTATTAAAACCTCAAAATGACTCCATCAAATATCAACTAATCCAATATTAAGCCTTATTACTTTTAAAATGTGCGTGGATGCGTGTTTTAGGTCGAGTCAGAGACGGCACAATCAGAGCTGAAGCTCAGCAATGCCACCGGTCGTCTGTTGGAGCTGGAGCAAGAGCTGGGCCTGCTGAGGCAGAACAACCTGGAGATGAACCAGAAGGTGGAAACGGCCGAGCGGGTCTCTGAGCGGGCCAAACTGATTGCAGAGGAGGCTCAGAAGGTCTCAAACATTTGCCACCCCACAATCCTTTACAGAAGCTTACTTTTACGATTTAGACTTTAATTTTTTCATCTCTGCTGGGCTTTGTTTGTTTAGGAGTTTGACGAGGACCTAAAAGATAAATTGGAGGTGGTGGAGGACCAAGTGGAGGATAAAGGGGAGTCAGTGCTGCAAGCGAGGAGGAGAGCAGATGATCTGCAGCGAGAAGCCAAGGAGCTGATCGCACAGAGCAGCAGCAAGCTGCAGAGACTCAAAGGTGAACATTTCCTGAATCCAAACCAATTTCCTGTTTTCCTAGGCGGACAGCTTGGGTCAGATGGTTAGACGTTGGACTCAACTGGGTGTTCCAACTAGACAGTGATCCCAAACACATACCATAACTGGTTCTGGAATAGATAAAGCAAGCTTAAAAGCCCGGACTGTGCCAGGAATCCAACTGATTTACATAAGCTCCACCAATTCAACCAAAAAGAGGTGTCAAATATCCAACCAGAGACCAGTAGCTTGTTGATGGTGTATGGTTTCTCTGCAACTTGTAAAGGCACATTTCACCAGATGTTCATGATGGTAAAGAGATATAACTGAGCCTGTATGATTCTGGCCCTGTTTGGATTAGAAAAAATCCACAATAAATTAAAAATAGTTGTAGGCTATTATCATTCCACTTTGTAAAAAGAAAATTCTGAGCTTTTTTAAAAACAATTATTATTATTTTTTTGTTTTTAGAGCTGGAGAACTCCTACGAGACCAACCAGCAGCTCCTGAAGGAGAAAGCTGAGGCGCTGGCCGTGTTGGAGCAAACAGCCAAGCGCATCCTGGAGGAGATCAGCCACAAAGTGTCGCTATACAGCAGCTGTCAGTGATCAAATCACCACCAGCAGAGAAAACTTGAGCCATGTCTCCTGTGTTTTAACCACAGAAACCTTAAAGTTGCCAAAAACCATAAAAGTGTTGAAATAATAACTCCCAAATGAAACCCCAACGGTGCTTTTATATGCAGAAACAATAAAGTTTGAATAAGGGAAATCACAAAAGCATTTCTACAGGTTTATTTTGTGTGAGTGTTTATAACACATCTAACAGCTGAGCTAAGAATAGAGGTGACATTAGTGAGCAGGAGGCTGTTCAGATACAAGAACAAGCTGGAAGCTGAGTAAACGGTGACATCAAACTGGCCAATCAGAAGACAAATCTGATCCCAAAGAACTATGCATTTTAATTATTGGGGCTTCTTAACAAATATCACAAAGTTAATTTATTGCACTAATTCATAAAAAAATTGAAACTTACATAGACTCATCAAACGCAGGCTAATATATCTTTCTGATCATTTTAATGATTATAGATCACATCTGATGAAAACCTATAATTCAGCCTCTCGTTTAACTGGAATAATACATATTGCTTACGGCGCCCGTTTCTCACATACGTCCTGTAATTGTAAAGCTGATAAATAAAGTGACAAAGTGAGAAATCAGCTGGCCAATCAGATGAGAGATTTGTCTTTCGCGTTTAGACTCACCAGGAAATTGGGAGATCGACATTTGGCGCATGCTCATGTTACTTTGAACGGTGGCCGACAGGTAAAATCCTAAATCTGTACGTAAAACCTAAAACTGATTGGACAGTGATGCCAATCAAACTGGCCAATCAGAGAAGAGAGCTCATACGCGGAGAAAGTTGCTCGGGCGAAGCGAAGAACCCTAAACACAACCTCTTTTCTGATTGGTCAGTTTCACTGCGCCAAAATCTGCACCCATATCTCAAAAGCCATTCAGCTTTTTATCTTTAATCAACTTCTGATTTGAGAAAAGATTTTATTGTGTAATTATGGCAAAAATAGCTTTACTGAATTTGTGTAATTTTATTATATGTAACTTTAAACAAAAACAGATATAATTCCTTCTTTGCGTTTATTACATTAAAACAGATGGTGAGACAGTGAGATAAAAAAAAATTACATCTAAACACAAAATGCCATCGATGCACGACCCTCAAAGAGACGATACTTAAAGAAAAACAAAGTTTCAACAGCTCAAGAGGTTTGATTAATTTATTTCTGTGAAATTCTTATATTTATGGAACAAAACTGAGAGTCTGCAGGAAGTTTACCTTAGCCTGGGAAAGAGGAAAAACTGTGACGGTATGTGGTCAAATGGTACATAACAGTAGTAAGATGTGTGGTTCATGAACAATTGATATTTTTATTTTTATTTGGATCCTTAAGAAAAGCAAACAAAAAGATAAACAGCTAACAGATGACTCCACTTCCAGCTTTAAGCTTTAAGTGCTTTTCTCTTTCTGTAAGTGATGCGGGTGAAGACAGATTTTAAGGCGGGTGCGTTAGGTTTCTGGTTCTACTCTCTGTTGCCGGGGTTACGAGGTGGCGGAGCTCCTTCCACCGGCGCCGAGCTGGGAACCGAGAGCAACTGGCCGCCGTGCATGCGTTCGTTGACGCGCAGCTGGCATCCATCCTGCAGCATCCGAATGGCTATCCTGGCGATGTTGCGCGAGTCGTCCAGGCCTGAGTGAGGACGGCCTTCGTATTTCATGCCGAGCTTCTCCAACATGGTGCTCAGCTTCGTCTGCGTGCGCGGGACCTGGAGGAAACGAGGTACGGGAGTTTTAAACAGGTGGTAATTATCAGAAATTAATCCTGCACTGCATTACACAGAGAGTTTAAACCACAGAAACAAATGAACTCTTTAAAATACCAGGACAAATTTAACTAAATCTGGTGCAATCTGCAAGAAAACTAAAGTACAATGATCCAAAACATATTGCAAAAGCAATATGTCCGACTGCAAAAATATTAACCTTATTTAATTTCCACCTCAGACCAAAAACCTATATAGAGAACCTGCTGTGAGCTGAGGGGTTGTGAGTTATACAGCTAATGCACCCAATTATGTGATAAATATTAATAAAAAACTATTAAATCCATTGATAATAAATCAGCAGTTTGAAGAATTTAATTTAAAATTTAATTGAAATGAGTTTCTTTTAGGTTTTGAGGAAAAATCTCCTCAAACATGCTTTTAGGATTTTAATCTTAGTGTCACTGATAAAACAGAAGATCTAACTGAACAGATTTAAGCGTTCAGCATTCAGACTGTGACATTTAAACAAACTTCTTTTGTTTGAAGCTGATTCTGGTGGTTCTGGTGACCCGAATACGCAAGAAACACTAAACCTCAGCAGACGCCTCGACTATCCTCAGATTTTTTTTGCAGACACTACTGCCTCCTGTTGGTTAGAAGATATATTAGGTTTTTAAGTTTTGTTTTGATTTTAAAGTAAAAAATATTAAAGTTTACCATATTTCTACAGTGGTCAGACTATATATATTGTAAATCACCAGAAAAAGGAAGCAAGGGAAGAGAGGAAGGATACAAGGAGGGAGGGAGGGACAACATAAGGAAAGAAGGAAAAGAGAAAAACACAAGAAGGGAAAGGAAGGGAAGTAGGTAGGACAGAAGGAAGAGAAGGAAGGAAGGATACAAAGAAGGGAGAAAAGGAGAGGCATAGGGAAGGAAGGATGGATGAATGAAACAATACAAGTAAAGGAAGAAATACACAAGGAGGGGTGGCAGTAAAGCGCAAGGAATAAAATAAGGAACAATGTGAGGTAAGGACAAAGAACAGGAAAGAAGGAAACATACAAGGAAGAATAAACAACAAGAACGGAAGCAGACTAATGAAAATAAAACCTGATTAGAGGAGACTCCAGCTGTTTACACGACAACGATCCAACAGAGGTTTTGTTTCTGTTAACACATCTACGTGACAATGTTTTAATTACAATATCGATTCACACAGCAACAGTAGAGACGTGAAAATGGTGTAATTGTTGTTCTTTGTAACTCCACAACATGAACAAACACGTCCTGCTAACAAAACGGGGGAGAAAATGAGAACGTTGGAGAACCGTCGTTAGATTCAAAAGTGTTAGCAGCACAGGTAAGTACTCTGCCATTGTTAATGTTATTATCATTGTCTTCTGTGGGTTTGAACTGGTCAAACTGGTGTGCATGAGTCAGGGCTTCCCTATAAGAAAGATTGAGTTTTTTCCCGTCTATACGTCAATGGAGACAATGACGTTTTCAAACCGTTTCACTCTGGAACCCGTTTTGAATTTGCACCATTTTCAGAGAAAACCCGTCCCGTTGTCGTGTAAACGAACAGTAAAACACGCAACGAAACATCTCCATTTTCACCAGAAAAAGTTTGTAAACAGGGCCTCAGTCGTAGTTACGCAAAGGTTTGTGTTTAACCAAAAAAATGCATTTTATGTTTCAATAAGTTGTTGGCAAAATGAAGACATTATGAAGAAGCTGGTTATCTATCTAGTCTCCATATCAAGGAATTTATCAAAGGTGACCAATTATACTTCCTTTTAAACATTTGGGAAAGGTCTATGGGCTACACAGAACATGTTGATTACATTTTTCGCACAAAAATCATTCTCAGATAATGAGATTTCACCTCCTCAGTTACTCTTTTTTGAGCTCCTTTCAGAATGACCCGTTTTAGGGCTGACACCAAACCCTATAAGACACAATAATAAGTAATAAGTACTTCTGTCATCTGCAGATATGCCAGGAACTGTAGGGACTCATTTTTTCCTTCAGTCTAAGTCTGTCTGCAAATCCTGACGTGTGCTGATTTAAGTTCTTAAAGCAGTCCACGATGATTCGCGCAAACTAGTACCGTCTTCGGCAACGTGACCGAAACATTGCCCATTAAAAAATAAGATGAAGCCACGAATCTCTGTTATCCGACACACGAGAGTCTTTGCAGACAACAACAGAACATCTGCCTTTGAGGGTAGCCATTGTAAAGTGTGTAAGGTAAAACCAGCCGGTGGGTGGAGTGGGTGGAGCTCCGCTTCAGTTACAAGTCAGGGCCGGGACTCAGGTAACGTTGCTAGGTGCCAGTGTAATTGTGACGTCACAATTACACAGCTTTTGAAACCACACGTTTTCTAGAAAAAATAAAACATTAATTTATAACCAGAAAGTGGCTGAATGTTCTTTTTTTTTTGCATTTGGACGGTAGAAGCATTAGAGACCCAAATGGAAGTATAAAGTCAACCTAGCCCTTCACTCCATCCTCCGGCACCTGGACTCCACAGGAACCTACGCCAGGATCCTGTGTGGATTTCAGCTCTGCCTTCAACACCATCATACCAGCTCTGCTCCAGGAGAAGCTCTCCCAGCTGAGTGTGCCCGACTCCACCTGCAGGTGGATCACTGACTTCTTGTCTGACAGGAAGTAGCGCGTGAGGCTGGGAAAGCACGTCTCTGACTCCCTGACCATCAGCACCGGTTCCCCCCAAGGCTGTGTTCTCTCTCCTCTGCTGTTCTCCCTGTACACCAACAGCTGCACCTCCAGTCACCAGTCTGTCAAGCTTCTGAAGTTTGCAGACGACACCACCCTGATCGGACTCATCTCTGATGGTGACGAGTCTGCGTACAGATGGGAGGTGGAACATCTGTTGGACTGGTGCAGCCAGAACAACCTCGAGCTCAACGCTCTAAAGACAGTGGAGATGGTTGTGGACTTCAGGCAGAACCCAGCCCCACCTGCCCCCATCACCCTCTGTGACTCCACAATTGACACTGTGGAATCTTTCCGCTTCCTGGGAACCATCATCTCCCGGGACCTCAAGTGGGAGCCAAACATCAGCTCCCTCATCAAGAAAGCCCAGCAGAGGATGTTCTTCCTGCGGCAGCTGAAGAAACTCAACCTGCCAAAGACTATGATGGTGCACTTCTACACAGCCATCATTGAGTCCATCCTCACCTCCTCCATCACCATCTGGTACGCCGCTGCTACAGCCAAGGATAAGGGCAGGCTGCAGCATGTCATTCGGTCTGCTGAGAAGGTGATTGGCTGCAGTCTACCGTCGCTCCAGGAACTGTACACCTCCAGGACCCTGAAGCGGGCAGGGAAGATTCTGGCTGATCCCTCCCACCCCGGTCACAGACTCTTTGAGACTCTCCCCTCTGGCAGGAGGCTGCGGTCCATCCAGACCAAAACCTCACGCCACAAGAACAGTTTTTTCCCATCTGCCATCAGCCTTGTTAACAAAGCCCGGAAACCACCCTGACACTCTCCCTTTCCCCCACACCCCCCTTTTTTGCTGCAACTCTATGGGTTACATTAACGCTCAGCTTGGACTTCTGCTTTACGTGCACTGATCACCTGCACTGTTGTACCGCTCTCGCATCTTATACTGCTCTGCATTATAGAGCAGTATTTACTCTCACCCACGGTGCACATATACTTATATTGTAACTATATTTATACTGTTTAATTTGAGTACTGTATAGCACCGAGTACGCCAAAACAATTCCTTGTATGTCCAAAAACGTACTTTGCAATAAAGCTTTTCTGATTCTGATTCTAAAAACTATAGGTCCCCTTTAAAATAAAAGATGGATATGGGTTGATCCGGGTTAAGATCTCTATTTAAGAGCAAAGATATAAGAACAACACTGAAAATATCTATTTATAGACTTTCTGCCATTAGGAATTGTTATTTAACATTAGGAGCAGAGGCAGCGTTATGCAGTGTATGTGTAGTTTTTATATTAACTCTAAAACAAACAAAATAATTACGAGGTTAACAAGATCGTTTCCAAACCCCACATATTCCATGACAAACAGGAAAGAAAAAGAAGAAACTGAGCCTTCCTGTTATGTAGTGAACGTCTTGCTCTCTCTTGCTGCCTGATTGAACAGCAGACAAATCTTAATGTAGAAAGTAGTTTTCTTTTGAAAGCCTTCATTCATCTGACTTCATTGCTAACAGATGACTGACAGTCAAAACTGCTAACTTTGAGTCTTCGTTACTCAGTAACAGCATTCACACTGAAGAGTGTTGTTAGTGCAACCTGAGAGCTTAATGCCCTTAGATTACCTAGATAATGTTAAATGAGTCAAATTTAAAGCACATGAACCCTTAAATAATAGATACATGTAATAAATCCGTGTCTTATGTGAGTTAGAGTCTCAATATTACATTTTCAGCGAACGTTGATGTAGAAACAGATTCATTTTCCTTGGTAAACGCTGTAGCATGGCGGCAATTTATACATAAACTCCATATTTTAAAGTGCAAATCTGTAATACTTTCTTTTGTGGTATGCAATGAATAAACATTCACTGTAAAAAAATGAAACTACAAGTAAACTAAACTAGCTTTTTTGGAATAAAATTAATTAGCAGAAAGCATATAAGATGATAACAGCGCCCCAAGATCACAGGTTTTGGTTCCTGATGGGCCGCTGTTAGGTCAGGCTAAACAAGCTGAAAATCAGCTGATTCTGATCTCCAGCCAATTTCCTAATGCATCTCTAAGTGACTAATCTTTAATTTAGCTAAACAAACCTTATAGAAGTTGCAGTAAGCCTTCCTTATATTTATCCACTTCTTTGCAAACTGAGGATATCGGATCCGGCTAATCCGGCACTGGATGTTGAGGAACTTGCTCATGTCCCATGCCCTGGAGAAGGTAACGAATAGAAACATTAGAGCAACAGGAGAGACAAACCGCAACCTGCGGCAGGAAGTAAACCAAAAAAAACAAACCCACCCGTCGGTCAGGATGGCGTATTTGTGTTTTGTCCCGAGCTCCCTCTCCTGAAGCCATTCCACGACTCTGTGAAGGACCTCTGGAAACGGATCTGCTTCATCCACTGTTTGCTACAGCCAAAAACACCAAGTGGTTTAACCGTTACTTTCAGACGTGGAGGTGATGTGAAAGAAGCAAGGTGAACTCTTCAGACCTGTGTGATTCCTGTAAGCTTCACGCAGAAGTCAGAAAGCTGTGGGTTCACTTCTGGTTTCACGTACGCCTGAAAAGTGTCCACCTGCACAGAAATCCTATATCATAGTAGAAAATCCTCCACTAATTATGGAAAACAGATCTGAATAAGAAGCTAGACTTACGATCTGTAAGGTGTGTGTGTTGATGAGGACCATGGGGAACTCGATGATTTCATGCAGAAAGTCTGAGGGATTATCCTCCTCACATGTGGCCTCGAAGTCCACCACGCAGATGTAGTCATAGTAGGTGTCGGTGGGTCCTCCCTCCGCTGCAGACTGCACCAGCTTCTGCTTCTTGAAGTAGTTCTTCAACCTCTTCTTCATCACATCCTTCACACCTCTTCATGCACAAACAGAGAAGGCAGATTTTAGTACCCGACGCTGAGATTTCTGCAGCTGAGGCTCAACAGAAACACCAAAGACCCACCTGGTGTCGAGCTTCAGCTCTGCCAGTTTGATCCGCAGCTCGTCCTTGGACATGCGGTTGATGTGGCCGTTGGCCAGGGAGATTTCTTTGTAAACCGGGTGACTGAAGTCTCTGTTGGGCTGAGACGTCTGAGGAGCAGTTTCTTCGTCAGGATGTATTCTGCTGCACGGTTTGGTCTGAAGAAGAAAGTATGACTCTCTGTTACAGTTTGACATCAGGCCATCGGTTACACTTGAATTCCTGTAAATCAGAAGATGCTTCTATATTCACTAGTATGCTATTTAATTATCTCAGTTTAAGCCATTTACAGGTGCAGTTCAAAGGGAAACCCAAAACTCGATTTCTAAGAACATGTAAATATTGCATAAGACCTATAAATTAAATTTCAGAAACGTTAAGTATTACACAATCATAGCATAGACTACTGACTTGACAGCTGTCATGGATGCTGACCATAAGGAGTGTAAGCCACAAAAGGTCATTGCCAAAGAAACTGGCTGTTCACAGAGTGCTGTAGCTAAGCATATTATTGAAAGCTGAGTGGAAGGAAGAAGTTTGATAGAAAAAGGGGACAAAGAGGGATAACCGCAGTCTTGACATGGTTGTGATGCAAACCCCTCCAAGAGTGCTGACAAGCTTTATGGAGATGCTCATTTCAACATGGTATCATTTGCAAACTGGCCTGACCAATGGGGTGCTGTCAGGATGAGAGACATCAGAGCCAACAATGCAGATGAACTGCAGGCTATATTAAAGCAGCCTGAGCTTCAGTAACACCTCAGCAGAGCCACAGGCTGATCATCTCCATGGCAAGTTGCCCTGATATAGTAACTGATGCTAAATGAGCCCGAACCAAGTATTGATATTACTGGGGCGAAGGTTTCAATTTTTTAAATTCTTTTATCGGTCTTTTGTAATATTCTAGTTTTCTCAGACTACATATTGTGTTTTCATTAGCTGTGAGCCATAATCATTAAGTTGAACAAAATAAACAGCTGGAATGTATCAATCAGCGTGTAAATAATATTTATAGAATATATGAGTTTTACTTTTTAAATAGAATCACTGAAATAAATGACATTTTTGATGATGTTTTAATTTTTGAGATACACTTAACATGGCTCCAACTGATTAGTCATTAAAAATCCTAACTTTTCTATAAATCCCAGTAGTTAGTTTGTTTGTTAGTGAATGGACAGACATTTTTTAAATGCTTAGAGACATTTGTCGTGAATTGGTGTTCATATTAATTACTGAATTAATTTAAATTGAGGATTTTTAAAGGACACCCTCTGTTAACAAAAACATCCGATTTTCCTTACAATTCAAACCTTCCGTAACAACTTCAGGAAAGGTTTCAGTCTCTGAACCAAAAACATTGACTGATATTGATTCAAGTGTAATCAGATCTATATGCAGTTAGAAGTGTGCGAATATTGACACGAATAAGACGGAAATAAAGCTATGTTTTTAATCCCGAAACGAGCTGAATTATACCACTCACCTTTTCATCTTCTGTTTCCTCTGACATTTTCACATTGACGTCTTTGCCTTGAATATTCTCCTTGTGTTCATCCATTTAAGGGTAAAGTTAGCTCACAAAAAGGCAGTTACTGTTAAAACCAAATTCCATGCAAAAAAAAACTCGATTTACACACAAAAATATCTGCATAAGCTAATATGAACTAATACCAACGCTTCCTTAAATCTAAAAGCAGCTCACATATGTCACTGTATAGCAGCTGGGCATAATCTATTTACAGAAAATAAGAGTAATGTAACATCCTGAGAGAAAACATGTCACATAAAGCGCCGCGGCTGCGTTAAACTTTGTTTTCTTTTGCTAGAAAGATAAGACCGTTTCCGCTTTGCGCCAAAAACGTCATTGCTGCTCACTACCGCCCTCTAGCCATTAGGAAGACCAGTTACATATGAAAATACTAAAACGTAAAAATGCTGAACATTTTTTAATAAAAATACAAAAAATAAAAATTATATTTAAAAAATCTTATTACAAGAAATTAGGCAGTTTGTTTACAACGTTTTTACTGTAACTGATGAAAAGCTATACCTAAGCCATATTTAATTGTATGCGGTTCTGCACTATTGCTTTGCAACAAGGTCCTGGGTTTTAATCTTAGCTTGGAGTCTTTCTGCATGTTCTCCTCCTGCATGCGTGGGTTATCTCCAGGTACTCCGGCTTCCACCCAATGCTTATTTATGCTTATGCTCAATGCTTATTTGACTTTTTTTGTTAAGGTCCCTGAAATTAGTGTTATGGTTTGGTGCTATATACATTAAACAAAGTATCTAATAAGAGTGGATTAAGATCCAATATAAATTCATGAAGAAAAGCCTTTGAATATTGAATTATTTTAATTACATATAATAAAATACTCATGTACAGCTCTTTAATTCAAATTATTTTGGAAGCAATGCTCATAAATGACCGATAGATGTCCCTACTATCCCAATTTCATTTATTATTGAAACTAATAGATTTGTTAGATTAGTTATTAGTTTACTAGTCAGATATATGCTCAGCTTTACTTAGTATAAACTGTGTTGGTGTCAAAATGTATGAAAGACAACTGAAACTCTTGAAACGGACAGGTTTAATAGTAATCACTTGTTAAGGCTGGAGTCCTCAATCTTCCACATTCAAATTTCCACAGTTCTCCGTCCTTAATATGTCTCGGATTATTAGACGAATAAAAACAAGTTATTTTATGAATTTACTGCCGATATTTCTACAGCAGTCAGAACAAAAGGACACATGGATTGAGATAAAGTGAAGGATGGACAGACAAATTTATGGATGGATGAATACAACTTTTAGACAACAGGATAAGGAATAATATCCTGAAATACAAATATTTACCGTACTTCCAGATCTTTTCCAGAGTTTGTCTTTACCATAGAACCGTGCTGCAGAGCTGCTGTAATTCTAGTAATTCTCATTGTCTTTTTCCATGATGCCAACAGAGCGGTTTGATCTTCCCAGAACCATCCCTGTCCTGCTGGGAGATCTCTATAATTCATGAGATGGTGAGGAATAAAATGAAACAACATGATGGAAAAACAGAGATTTATTTCCTTCTGTGAAAAAAATTATCTTATGAAACCTATACCTATGACCTAAGTGTGTTTCTTACATGAGGAGTGTTTGAGCAAATTTAGAAAAACAGTCAGACAGAAAGACATGTTTGTCTTTTTTTAAAGGGACATAAAAGAGTGAGAAGAGAAGAAAAAAGCTGCATTGGAAAGGCATCAGTCCCGTTCACCTTCTTCGTCGACACCAACGATTCAGGGATTGGGATAATCTGAGCTACATGTTTCAGTTCCCTCCATTCAGTTTCTGATGCTGCTTTCAGGTCCCGTGGGGTAAAAGACCGAGCCCTACCAATGATTTTACTACCACTTGTGGCAATTTTCAATTTTTCAGATTATTTTCCAGATTATTACAGTTCACAAGGTTTATAACTGAAAAAGTTTGGGGTCTAGTTTCATTTCAGAGGAGTCACTGAAGATTAAAAGATTAAGAGAACTGTGTCTTTACAGCCAGAGCACTTCTTTTCCCACTGGACTTGAATGCAGCACAGCATCAAAGGCTTCACGTCAAAGTTCATTTGTTCAGGTCACTCGATAAAAGGCATTTTGATGAGTTAACGATGCTCACATTTAGAGTTTTTAGGCCTTGGCTCAGTTCTCCTTTTCTTAATTAGGTTTTCTCACAGTACATGTGTGCACGATTTAGCATGTTTCTCCTTTCGTTTCTGGTTCTGGTCAGATGTTTACACTCACCAGTGGCATGAATGCCATCAGTTTGGGCCTTTAAGAGATAATCTGGATGTTTCCCCTCTCCTCTTGGAAGAATTGGCAGTTTGTTTAAACCAACTGGTTTTCCGGCTCAGGTGTAACCTATCAGAACAGTCCATGTGAGAAACCTAACCATGTTTGATCCAATCCAGAACCAGTTCTGATGTGTGCTCGGGACCATTTGTTGGAACACCTAATTGTGTCCAAGTTTCAACCATCTAAGTGTTAATTTGATATTAAGTAAAGAGAGGTTCTGCTCTTCCTTCCTCATTCCATACATCTTATGCAATGCAGCAAACTAACCCCATAGCATGATGCTTCCTCCACCATGCTTGACAATTAGTACAGTGTTTTTAGGTTTAAAAACGTCACTCGATGATTGCCTCTTGACCAGTTTGTTGTATTACCATTCAGTGCTAGACAGAAATGCTTCATGATGAGTGTAAACCCCTGACCAGAACTTTAGCTTTAAGGAGCCAGTGTCACCTAAAAAAACCAAATAATTCATTTACACACATTAAACAACATAAAAAACATTAAGTTAACAAAACAAAAGGTAGTTCAGAAGCTATTCTGGGAATAAACAGTTTGTTTTCCTGGGATTTTCTTCTTTGCTGGTTCAAAGTGAAACTAAAGGCCAGCAGATGAGAGCTTAGCTGCAGACTGGAATCAGGAGGAAACAGGCAGGCTCAGTCTGAAAGTGAACAAAAACAAAAAAGAACTGCTGATCACCACCTCGTGTGCTCATGAATGTGCATATAAAACCCTTAAAGTGTGGTTTTATGGACCAGATAGTTCCTTGTGCCAAACTACTACAGTTTCAAAACATATTCCAGTTATATAAAGTGACATGTTTTAGCATTTTTGCACAACAGAATGAAGATATTTTTTAAGTCATGCTTTAGTGTCTTGGTGGAAGGTGTAATCTGGGGTTATCACTGTGAACACACCCTTCCCTCATGGATCTATGAACGAAATGCTGAATCTGCAAACGGTGGTTTATCAGTAAACCTGAAGGCTGCTTGAAACCAGGCGAGCTGTTTCCCTCCTTCCAGCTGCAACGCTGAACGTCTCCTGATTTCAGGTTCATTTATTTCACACACAAACAAGAAACCCCGCAAAGACGCTCAAACAAGACGAAAGATTACACAATCTAACACGGTGTCCCAGACATAAACAAGGGAAAAACATAGACCAAATGTTAAAAATGATGCAGAAATCCCGCTTCAGGTGGATGTTTGTTACAGCTGACTGGGGCACGGGGAGCCATTCTGAGGGCTTCAAAGCTAAACGTCGTGGTGTGATGATCAGAGGTGAGACGTGCTGCTGCAACACATGCCTCCACTTACTGATACGAGCCCGACTCATTCACAATGCGTTGCTCGGATCCCAGAATCTCCTGCAGAGGAGCAAGAGGCTGACATCTAGCAAATCCAAGATGATTTCCTCTTCCACTGATCCGTTTGGGTTTTTTGCATTCTAGACAAGGCTCACTATTTGTGGGTCTCTGCGGTGGCGCGGATTGATGCAGTGTAAGGCTACATGTAAACTCCCTCGTTGTTCCGGGTCAATGCGGGAGGATTAATCGCTCCAATGTGAACTCGACCTGTTCCCAGTTCTTCCAAAGCAGCACCAAGAGGAACACGCCCAAGCAGGTGAACGCCATGTGGAGGCGGCTCCGCAGCAGCGGTGCAGTGAACTTTGCCGCAGTGGAGACGCACACCAGGAGGACGGTGGCGATGGCCAGCATGATGTTGATGAGTCTGCCCAGCAGGACCTTGGCGTCAGTGTTTTCCAGCTGAACCGTCTGCTGCTGCTGTTGCTGCTGCAGCTCCAGCTTGTAGACACGGGTCTGACACGACTCCAGGTTCTCCTGCATGTACATAGTCAGGTGAAAGACCAGGTTAGAAATTTCTCTGAAACAGTTGGACTGCCATAGACCTAGACCTCAGAACAATACAGAACATTTATTTATGTTACAAAAAGAAGCTCTGCCAGTTGGGTCATCTGTTAACTTCCAGTTTTATAGCAGGAATACTTGTTATTTTTTACAATCAAGCAGTTTGAGTTACCCACAACCACTCAGACTTTATGGAAACCTTTACTGTAAGTGTTATACGTAGTGATGGAAACAAAGACAGCAATAAAACTATAACCAGCGATTCTTCCACAGTGGCTTCAACTCTGCAGCTTATAAAGCCACACCAAAGTACACTTGAAAGAGTAACAGAGAGGTTTCGATGAATTTCACAGATGCAGACTTCCTGCTTCACTACATTTGTGGCACAGAGTTCAACATGAGCACCAACCTGGACTGCAACCCAGTGATTAAAAGGCTTGACGTCATTGTTTTACTGCAGGAACAGCATCAACTATTTACTATGTTTTATTACTTTAGAAATTAAAAAGGTCTTATTGCTAAACAGAGCTTTCACTTTGCAAGACATGAAGCACTTTTGACTGGACTGATTCTTGTTGCACAAACCTTTGTTTTGTTTGGAATATAAAACGAGTTTAAATGTTACCTGTATGTCCCTGGCCCTCTCGTAGGCCTGGTAGGCCACCTTCTCCTCGATGCTGGCGAGCTCCTGCTTCAGATTACTGGTCTCGTGCTGGTGGAGCTCCGTCAGGTCATTTAACTGATCCTCCAAGCGCTCATACCTGGCAGACGGACACCCATGCAGAGTCGATGGAGGCGAAGAGCCGAGGAGAGAGCCAGAAACAAGGCATAACTGAGCAGTGTGTGGGCAGAAAACATGCAGCAGTTTATCTGCTGCAGTAATGATGCTACACTCAATGTTTGGCCTTGGTCGACTTGGCAACAGGTCCACTGGTTTTTGTGTTTATTTTTTTATTTGGCACAGCTTCTTATTAGGACCATTAAACTGTCAACAACCACATGTTGTCAGATGGGTTCTTAACTCTTCATTTATACGGAGATCAGGGGTTCCCAATTTATTCTGAGACAAACATCTTAAAAAGGTCAAATGTGATCCAGTTTTACCTAGAAATCTTCCTCCTCTATGAAGAGCTAAAGAACATAATTTTGGTTTGAGAGATAAACTGGTGATGGCAGATATGGAGCTATGAGTTGGATGGAGGTAAAAGTTCATTTCATTTCTGGAAAAGATTCATTTTGGCCTTTTGATGACACATTTTTCCCCAGTGGATGATTGATACATAATGATTATACAACAAACAACTTCAACAAATGTTGAAAAACTAGTTGAACAAACTTTTCCCTCATCCACACTGGGTCAAATTTATACATACAGGTTCCAATTTTAAGTTGTAGAACCCAAACACCCCCATCAAGAAGCTTCTGGTAAATGTCTGGCTGGATATTTGACCACTCTCCATGATAGTGTCCATGCAGTGTGTTTTGGGACCACTGCTAGAACACCAAGTTGAGTCCAAATATTACTCGTCACCTGCTGATTTGAGGCAAAGCATAATAACTTGGAGGTGCTTTTCCTGCTTCATTATTCCACCAATGCCACAGAACCACTGGCAACAAAACAGGCCCACAGGATAATACCGCCAACACCCTCCAGTTGGAGAAAGTCTACATTCTTGTATCTATTGCATGTCAAAAACAGTGTCTTATGCTGCGTTCCATTTGAATTTCTGACCTCAGAGTTGGAAATTTCAACTGGAACGCCAGTGAAAGTCGGAGCAACAAGACCATACCCGACATCTGCATTAAAGAAGGTTGACACTTCCATCAACAGTAGCGAGTAAAATGTTCTTCAACTGTTTTTAGCAGGTTTTTATTATTTATGCAACATTTAGTCAGTCGTTCACGTGCTACTTGTTAGTGTTTATAAGACGAGATGTTTCAATGCTATTTATATGCACGAAACACTGCGTAGAACAGTGTTATCGTCATTGTTATTAACTGCTGTTACAGTTGCTGGCAAAACGAACGAAAACAAGCAGGAAACCTAAACGCTACAACTCTGAGATACATAAACTTTAACATCCCAGTTCCAACTTCCAAGATTAATGGAACACAACATTTGTCTCTTCTGACTATAAAACTTCTATCAACAAGGCATTTGGCCCGTCCATGTTGTTGACGCTCCAGCAGCTTCAGGTCATCGGACGCTCGTGCCTTGGATTGTTTCCTGAAGGTCCTTATCAATATATTTTCACCTGAGATGGACAGTTTGGGTGAGATGCTGTTTAATCAGTCCAAGCTGGAAAAGAACTGCTCAAATGGACGACAAGCGTGTGTAAACCTCAGACTGGAAGTGTTCATAGTGCTTTGACTTTGTGTACTGTAGACCGGCATGTTTTTATAAAGCAGGGCCACTAACACATGCGTTTGCATTTATTGTGTTGCTGCCAACCAGATCGAGTGCAAAGCTCTAAACACTGAGGTGTTATATTCAGATCCTATCACTCAGGCCGCTTCTACTGGGAAAGATCTTTCCAAGTATCCAGAGCTGCCAAACTGCCACCATATTCAGGTTTATCAGGTTGGTTTAAAGACATGTTGGCTTATTTGTATGAATTTATTGCGGATTCTTGGATGTCTGATCATGTCTGGCGTGTTAAGCCACTTATTGGCGGCTGCTGAGTCACCAAACTTGTAAGGGCTTGAAGGAAAGAAGATTCAGTGTTTGTCGTCCTCAGCAGAGATGCTTTGACTTCCTGGTTAGCAATCTGGATTTAAACGTTAGAAATTATTTTAGGGATACATGATGTAAATCTGTCGATGTTTAGACGTTATCAGTTAAAAGAGCTATTGCTTGCTAATATAATGCATCCTAATAACGTGTGACCCCATGAGCTTCGAGCTGTCAGTTTGTGAAATGTAACTGGTTCTTTATAATTGCGGGTTACAAACAGACTCTTATATTAGAACCTCAGTGGTTCTCCCTGCTGTGCTCACCTGTATCTCTCCTCCTGCATCACCTGAGTAAAGTAGGTGTAGTCTCTTTTGAACTGTGTGTTCATAGTCTCCATTTCCTCAGCCAGCTGAGTCTGAGCATCCCTGACCTCCCGCACCATGTCCAGCACCTCCACTAAGCGTCCATTGAATTCCGACCTCCCTGGACCTCCTGACCCGGTCACCGACCCACCCGCCAGGTTCCCGTTTGAGTCGGCTGATCCTGATGTACCCGTGGAACACTCATCATCGCTGTGGTACTTTGTGGGTTTAGCGACGGTGGTGGCACTGCCGCTCAGACCCCTTGATGCCCCCTCCACATGCAACCCCGACCCGGTCTCCATGGAGCTCTTCAGGTGGGCGATGTTGTCTGCGCTGCCGAACTTGTTCCTAATGAGGTTGGCAATATCCCGCGGCTTGTTGAAGAAGAATGGCGGCGAAAGTGACACGCCGGGCCCGATGGTTTTAACTTTGTCCACTGCTGGGTGTCGGCCGGAGGAGCTGATGTCCCGCAGGCTGCCCTCCTTGCTGTGGGTCCCAGACTCTTTGCTGCTGCCATCTTTGTGGCTGTGCTTGCCATTGGTCTCGCTGTCCTTCATGCGTCGGTGGTACTGCTCCAGCTTCTTCTGCAGCCGGGTGATGGAGTGTGCAGACTTCTGGTTCTTCTTCTCAAACACCTGACGGATCCGGGATACCTGCTGCTTGTCGGCATTGTTCACCAGCTTCAAGTACTCCGCCACGTTCTGATCCCGCGCTTCCTGCTCCACCTTAATCTGCTCCGTCACCTAAAGTTAAACCAGGAGGAAGGAAGCTTATTTTGAGGCAATCAGTGGAGATGCATCAGTGCTAATAAAATTAGCTTGTCAAAAATAATATTCAACATCGTAAATTTCTCCTGTTTCTCATCAAACCCCGTAGAAAGAAATAATCTTAACCACTGAACAACACCAGCAGGTTCTGTTGGTTTAACACACAAACGTAAAGGTGAACATTGTCTCATTTAGCTTTTCAGAGACGAAAATGCATTTATAAACCCAAAAAAGCAGAAAGTCTTTCCCCCTGGCATTTTCCTGTCTTACAGATTTTGAGGAGTGGGTGAAAGAAATGTCCCTCCGAGCTACGCCATTTTTAAACCCCAAAGTCACAGAAAATTTGACATTTTGTAGGAATTTTCAGGTATTTCATTTAGTTGGGAAACTGGTGATAATAATAATACATTTAATTTGAGGGCACGTTTCTAAAACCCAAGGTCACCTTACAAAGAAGAACTAATAAATGAATAACTAAACAATAAAATAACTAATAAAAATAGCAAGTCAATGAACAGCATTTGACAACAGTTGTGGTAAGCACTGCCAAATGTGAGACCTTATGTAGACAAAAGTTTTATATTCCAAATTATGTAAAATATACTGAGTTCACCACAGCTGGACTCCAGTGAAGTTGTAAAAGATCTGAAGGACGATCAGTGCAAACAGGAAGCATCTGAGCATCGTGGTCAAGGCTCTGAAAGCATATATGATTTTATTTTTTACAAACAGACTTTTTTTTTAACTTTGTGGCGTACTGGTTGTTGAATCTAAAGGGGAAAAATTATCAAAATCCATTTTGGAATCAGGCTGTAACAAAGACTGAAAAGTGAATGTTAATTCTTTACACAGAAGGCCAGAGACTGAATGTGAGTAACCGTACCTTGAGGATCTTCTGCTGCAGTCTGTCGATGCCGAGCGCTCCCTTTGTAAAATCCACCCCAACTCCATCAACTCCAACACTGTCCACCACATCCAGGTTGGACTCTGAGCCGCCGCGACGAATGGGCACTGGGATGCTGAGGATGTTGGCATCGCAGCCGCTGCGCTCTGCCTGTGGACACAGTGATGGCTCGTGACAAGTAGTTCTTTCAGAATCAGTCAGAAGCTGCTGTTTCTCATAGATGGCCATATTTTAGAGTTAAAAAGATGGATAAAAACTATGATTTAAAACAGCAACTTGTGAAATAATCCACCTTTCACTAAGACAGCACATAGAAAACATATGGGCTCATATTTTGAACATTAACCAATTGCTGTCCACCATTGCATTGTAGCTCTGGCGGTATGTTTAAGGTCATTACCCACCTTCCAGCAGGACAACAATGTAATGGTTTAAATCATAGCATATACTTATGTTAGAAGGGCTTAGTCAAAGTCTAGACTCAAATCTAACTGGGAATCTGTGGTAAGATTTAAAAAATGTATGTTCACAGATGCTCCCCATTTAATCTGAGGTGTTTGAGCTATTTTGAAATGACAAAATGGGCAAAAAATCTGTATTTATATCTGGAAATCTTTTGAATGTTTATGCAAGAAATACTTTGAAACTTTATGCATCATTTTACAACCACTTGACAGTTAGGCAGTACTTTGTGTTGGTCTAAAATTCCAATACGATGCAATAAAGTTAAAATAAGCAGTGTGTATTTCTGTATTTCAGCGTGGAGCAATGAGCAATACCATTAAATCTATTCAAAGTGCAGTAATTAATGCACTGGCAACAAAAGGAAAATCAAGGCATGCGTGCAGATTCTGGGGACAAACAAGGACTCTGCAGATGAATGAGGCTCTAGTTTGGCTTTTAAGAAAAGCTATGCAGCGTCAACCTGCTGGATCAAATGACAGCAGTGTTTTATTTCGCCTTGAACAATAGGTTTTTTTATCCATGTTCTGCCTCTTAATGAGTACACCTACAATTGTGAGTAGGTCTCACAGAATGCAGAGCTGATATAAATACCAAATATAAGGATTCTTCTGTTTAGAGTGCAGATAAACAGCAAAAAAGGCAGTAAATCTATTTTACGACTGCACAATAGACACTTAGTGGAGCAGTGAGGAGCCCCGGAGCTCCAAACAAATAGCCTCCGGTGACTCTCGTTTCATCCACTGCCAATGGCAGAGAATTACATAAGGAAACCTAAAATATTACTAATTCTGGTTGCCAAGGAAGCAAAGGAAAGCACACGCAGACCCCAGCAAGCTGCAGACATCCCTCGAAGGCGGGTTTTTTCTGCCTTTCTTCTCTTCGTCCCCCTCAAACAGAGAGCTGAATACGTGACACTGCAATTGTGTCCCGAGGTTTAAAGCAAGAGAGTCCGTGGTGCAGCCTGCAGAGTCAGCAGCAAAACACCACCACAGCATCTTTTTATCAAAACACAGACAGATGTAGGTTCACTGCTCTGGAACTGGATACTCCTGTTGTTACTCCAAACACTGCGAGACCATTGCACATTATCAGTTCAGCACAGGACACGACAAACAGACCTGTTTTCACGACGATCTGCAACCTTTTCATAATTATGCAATCTTAGTATCTTTTGAAAAGTAAAGATAATTAAAAAAAAGGCTTCTGTCTAAAGTATGACAAGCCTGCTAGGCTAAACATTTTCTATGCGAGAAAGAAAGCTTGGAATTACATAAGAGACAACAGTTGTAGGTTTACAACCCCCATTGGGGAGTCCAATCTTGACAATTACCCAACTAAACACTAGTTCTGGAGGTGTTCGGAAAAACAAAACAAAACGTAAACTTTATTCACTACAGTTCAACAGTCTGCATTCAAATATTTCAAGGACGCAGCATTGGAATAAAAACAGATACTTACATTATGCCTTAGTAATGTTTTTCAAATTAGTACTTTTGATAGCAAAAAAGCCTCTCTTATAACCAGGAAGATAATCCCATATTTAGATGACAATGATCTGGACCTGCAGTGTTTCATGAGCTAGTGCTGTACATCAGACAAACTGTTTTTTCATTAAAAAGTCCTTTTTAAATGGGAATATGTTGTCAACACAAAGAGGATGGAGTAAGAACTTTTCCTCCAAAAAGATCATCTATGCAGGAAATGTGGGCAAGCTTAATTTTGAACAGGGAGTAAACAGCCAGACCACCAAGGTGGCTGCAGCTATTTGTGAGGAACAAGTTTATCGGTCTGTGTACAACTACATTATTGCAGTATAGTTAAACCAGTATGATTAAAACACAGACTAATTATGCGGAGAAAAGTGAGACTTGCACAATTACTACCATAGCTTTCTAATCTAAAGTAGGCTATTCTGGTGACACAGTTGTGAGACAACACATTAGAGAAACAATGTTGGCCAGAAATGCAGCCAAAACTAGATCAGCAACCTGAATTTTGCCAGAGTTAGGCTTTATTTGTATTATTTTGTCATTCTCCACTGCGGTAAATTACAGTCAAGGTGGCTTGATGACAAACCACTTTTAAATTACTCCATAGAGTGCCAGTTTGTTAGGTCTCCAAGCTACTGAGTCTCAGGCATTTCTTCTGGCCACCCCCCTGCTCTCTGGATGAATCATAAATAAATCTTTACTTTATGAGCTCAAATTCAAGCTGGAGACTTTGCTATAAATGCCTTTGTCTTGGGTGGCCATTGTGTTTTTCACCGATGCAGAAGTTTGGTGCTCCAAACATCATCACTCTGCTACTTATGTCTGTAACCCCTGCTGCCTTGTGTTTGCTTTCCTTTTTAAAAAGATAATAAAAAGAACAAAAAAATTAATTCTCAGAAAAATTATAATTCATAGCATTACAAATATCTACTCACTCATCTCTCCATCGCTGCCTCTCAGACCCAAGCAGCTGTGACACCATGTGGACGACCTCTGCATGCATTTTAAAAGTGGGTCTGAGGGCACACATAGCGAGCATATGTCTGAGAGGACACACGTGCTCGCTTTACAGAGCAGATATGCGGTCACTTCTCATGATGTGACCCTGGTCTGCACTCAGGGCATTTAGAGAATTATACAGATGGGTGGACATGGAGCCAAAACACACACGGGCATGTCTCCACTGGGAAATCAGGAGGCTATATGGATACGGTCAATCTAGGCAGCTTGGCTACAAAAATTAATAAAAATAAATAAATAAAAAAGGTGCTTGTTTGTGAGACTGCGGGACAAAACAGACCATAAAGGCCATGCTACTGCAAATTTGTTGAAAATTAGTTTTTTCCCAGCAGGCATGTAAAACCTTGTATGCTTAGGTGATTCGTTTACATATCATCTGCTTACTGTGTTCAAATGTCGAAGCTTGAATGTGTGCGAAATGTCACAAGCTCAACTGCTTCTCTGCTTTGTATCATCTGAGGATTGCAATCTCACCTAAGCAGCTGCAGAGACATTTCCTATTTCAGTAACATTCAGAAATACCATGTGAGATGTGCTGTGTTTCTGCATGCAACATAAAAAAGTTGTCAAAAAGATACTCACAAACTGAATGACAACAAAAAAGAAGGGATTCTGAGGCATTTACATAATTAGGTAAACTGAAAAAATATTGTCAAAAAACTTATCAAAGAAAAAAGCTTTTATTGTAGCAGTCAGAGAGAGCAGGTGTATCATTTAATTTAAACGACTCTGAGGATTGAAGCTTAATTTCCTTTCAGTTAGTCCAATAAGACTGCATCCTGAACACATAAGCTTCATGTCTCTGGACGATTCATTGTGATCTTTATGAAACCGATATACGAGTTGCCTGATAATAAAAAAGGGTCATCATTTAAAGCTTAAAAGAAATCCTTCCAGGTACGGTCCCTTAGAAAAAGTATTCACACTTCCTAAACCTTTTCACATCTTGTCATGTTACAAACACATGGGATATGTCTGGACTTCGCTCAGGTGCTGAGCTGTGGGTGTCTGCAGCTCCCCCAGAGTAACCATCGACCTCTTGAATGCTTTTCTGATTATTAAACTCCCTGCCTGGCCTGTCAGATTAGATCAGGGTTGTTCAAAGTGTGGTCCGGGGGCCATTTACGGCCTTTGGAATGATTTTGAAATTATGCTTTTTATCCCTCAGTAAAAGCACGCATCGGCACACTAAAGATAAGTAATTTTAATAAAATAAAATAAATGCACAACTGAATCAAAGGTACTCACTTCTATAAAGGACATTCCCACATACTAAAGCTTATTTTGTTCTGTTTTGTCAACTAGGGAAGTGACACCTTTAAATATATATTTTTCTAAACAAAAACCCATGAATCATTTTCCTTTTATTTCATAATTATGCACTACTTTGTGTTGGTCTATACCAATAAAACACCTTGAGGTTTGTGGTTGTAATGTAACAAAGGTATATGAATACTATTGCATGGTACTGTAAAAAAAAGCAAGATAAGGCAGAGCAGTGTCAGTGTGAAAAGTCATTTGCATCAGGTTTCTGTATTCAAATTGAAAGATTAGAAGCATGAGATGTAGCTTGTGCACTGTATGTGAAAAAGAGGTAGTCTAACTCTGAGGCAGCTCATCTGGCCTCAAGGAGTCAATGAAAGCCTGGCAGAAACACAGAAAATCGCCAGGGGAAAGAGCTCTTTTAGCTGCTCCCCACACAGAACGGTGAGCCATTTATTCCGGCCTCCAATCCTTCGTCTTATCTTCCACCAACACGGACCGAAGGTGGAAACAAATCCAAAGCAAGGAAACGGTAAACAAGACATCCCTGGTGAACAACATAATCCCCGCCCTGTCACTTGATTGATCAGTACCGACTGGCAGACGTGTAAGCTACAGCATTTTGTCAAAAACCAATCAGCAGCTGTCTTATGGACAAATCGATCCATAAAAACAGCGGCTCCAGGCTTCTAGTGGAACATTTACAGCCACTTTTACTTAAGATAAGCAGCAAACATCAGTTATTTAGTGAATGTCAACAGCAGTGTCACAGGAGGCTGCAGCAAAGATACTTAACCGCAGAAATGAATATTAATGAGCTGTTTAGGCTCCAAAGACCAGTTTACAGCCACCAAATACAGTCAGAGGACAGATATGGTCCATCATACTCCAACAAAATCAAACCCCAATCATAAATTGGTAAAAAAAATACTTTAAAAAATAGTAACAATTTAATTAACTGTTTTTTGTACTGGAGAGATATACGAGAGCCAAAACGATGAACTAGGTACACTTGATTCTGGGACAAATTAGCGCTTAAAGCAGTGAGTGCAACAGATTACACTACATTAGTCATCCATTAGTCGGCCCGGACCCTGCATGGGGCCACGCTCCGTCTGAACCAGTGAGCCAGATTAATGCTGGCACAGCTAAACTGGTGTGTTCGAGTGTTGGGGAGGAAATAATGGGATTGGGCCAATCCCGATCAGGAGATTTAGAGGGCGAGGTGTTTCTAAGGGGATTACTAAAGACAATCGTAGGAAGCTGTCACATTAGCAACATAACGGAGTCATGTGGAGTAACTGTCCCATGCTTGGGTGGAGGTGAACACCAGTAGTTTGCTGACAGAGAGGCTTAATATGACCATGACAACAATCCTCATACAGACAGAAAAGAAAGTTTATACATCCTCAGGAGAGTTAGGCTCTCATTTAGTAAAACTATAACAGCAACAGTGCTGCTTTGAACACCATCTACCCATTTGATAAATTGGGTAGATGGTGTATATTGTAATTTATTGTATTATTATATCATTGTACATAATGTTTGCCAGCAGATGTGGTGAAACATGTGCGGCATCAATGGGTTCTGACTGTGTTCCAGCTGCGTTCAAGCATGCTGTGGTGTCATGTCTAATAGAAAGATCCAGACCCTGATGTATTTTTCTTTCTTTAGTTTCAATGTCTAATTTGCTTTTTAAATCAGGCATTTTGGAGAAAATCTGTTTTTTGAATGATAACAACATAGGTATTTGTAACATAAAATCATGTGACAGCTGGACAGACGTGCCTTGTGAGAGCTCACAGTGGAGCCTAGCAAAGCCAGCCTGGCCCTATATGAGACTGTACCCCGTAATATTATACTCATTATCAGCATAATTTGACAGAAGCTTATGGTACCAACACATAGACGCTATCACCCCATTCTGACAAATTGTGTTACTGACAAATCATTTTTTTCACTTTTTGTTCAAGAATCAAGTTGTATTTCAGCCTGACTAGATAAAAAAGAAACAGGCAAATGAAGAAAAACAAACAATAATACATTTACAGAAGAGGAAAAAAATAAAAATAAAATCAGATGTTCCCTTAAGCTTTCTTTAGTGTTTGTCCGTGTTCAGAGGACTCGCTCCTGCCTTGTTCATCATGTTGACCTCCTCCTACACTCTTCCTTTTCCACCAAACAGAACATAAAACACTACAGCTCTTTGGACAAATATGGAGATGTTCTCAGATATCATTAAGACACTCAGGTTTTCACATGTTAGATTTGCCAAGGCAGCGCTATTCCAGGAACCAAGAGAAAACAACAGATCCCTTTTTATTTATGACTGTGCTTCCTGGGGGCTACAGAAAGAGCTCATACATAAAGCCTAATGCATCACTCTGCCAAAGGAGAAGGTAGAGGTTACAGGAAGCAATGCACCTGTGAATGAATTCAAATCCAGTCAAGCTACAAATAAATCAGATGGAAATGTTAAAAAGAGGAGTAATCTGTGCTAGGAAATGACAACAAGTCTGAACACAAAAGTAAACGATTTAATTAAAACGAAAATAGGTTTGGTTGAAGATAGAATATCCACATAGACAAAACTGAAAGGCAGTTCAAAAGAAGAAAGGCTGAAGGCTTTTTTCTTTGCTTTAACTGGACTGAAGAAGCTCCAGGCAGGAGGGGACCTGATTTGACTTCATTACCCAATAGGGGAGCACCCTGTGGGGCAGAGTAATAGTAGAAAGGCACAACTCCCCGTGGGACTTCAGGGATTCAACAGGGAGGTATCCAGAGACTAAAGGCTGAGAAAAACAGCCATGGAGGTAATGGAAAATGAGAGACTGGCTAGCATCAACATATTGCACCGTTTTCTATTGGAGAAAAGTCAGAGTGTTTACTTATTGCTGTTAGTTAAACATTTAAAACATTTTTATATTTCAGAAACTTATATTCTTACAAGTCCAAATGTTCTGTTTGCATCATCAGGGGAAAAAGTGTACTCAGGGTAAATCAGACATAGTTTAAATACACTGCTCAAAAAAATAAAGGGAACACTTAAACAACACAATATAACTCCAAGTAAATCAAACTTCTGTGAGATCAAAATGTCCACTTAGGAAGCAACACTGATTGACAATCAATTTCACCTGCTGTTGTGCAAATGGAATAGACAACAGGGGGAAATCTTTGGCGATTAGCAAGACACACTCAATAAAGGAGTGGTTCTGCAGGTGGGGACCACAGACCACTTCTCAGTACCTATGCTTTCTGGCTGATGTTTTGGTCACTTTTGAATGTTGGTGGTGCTTTCACACTCGTGGTAGCATGAGACGGACTCTACAACCCACACAAGTGGCTCAGGTAGTGCAGCTCATCCAGGATGGCCCATCAATGCGAGCTGTGGCAAGAAGGTTTGCTGTGTCTGTCAGCGTAGTGTCCAGAGCCTGGAGGCGCTACCAGGAGACAGGCCAGTACACCAGGAGACGTGGAGGAGGCCGTAGGAGGGCAACAACTCAGCAGCAGGACCGCCTTTGTGCACTGAGGAACAGGAGGAGCACTGCCAGAGCCCTGCAAAATGACCTCCAGCAGGCCACAAATGTGCATGTGTCTGCACAAACGGTGAGAAACCGACTCCATGAGGTTGGTATGAGGGCCGCCCCAACTTCCACATAAATGGGGGTTGTGCTCACAGCAAACACCGGATAGCATGACGCTTGGCATTTGCCAGAGAACACCAGGAGTGGCAAATTCGCCACTGGCGCCCTGTGGTCTTCACAGATGAAAGCAGGTTCACCACTGAGCACATGTGACAGACGTGACAGAGTCTGGAGACACCGTGGAGAGCGATCTGCTGCCTGCAACATCCTTCAAAAACAGCATGACCGGTTTGGCAGTGGGTCCAGTAATGGTGTGGGTGGCATTTCTTTGGAGGACCACAGGGCCTCATGTGCTCGGCCAAGGTAGCCTGACTGGATTAGGTAACCGAGATGAGATCCTCAGACCCCTTGTGAGACCATGTGGCTGGTGCGGTTGGCCCTGGGTTCCTCCTAATGCAGGACAATGCTAGACCTCAGGTGGCTGGAGTGTGTCATGCAGTTCCTGCAAGATGATACATTGAAGCTATGGACTTGGCCCTGGCCCCCCGTGATCCCTCCCCAGACCTGAAACCGATTGAGCACATCTGGGACATCATGTCTCTCGCTCCATCCACCAACGTCACGTTGCACCACAGACTGTCCAGGAGTTGGGCGTGCTTTAGTCCAGGTCTGGGAGGAGATCCCTCAGGAGACCATCCACCGTCTCATCAGGGCATGCCCAGGCGTTGTAGGGAGTCATACAGGCTACGTGGAGGCCACACACAATACTGAGTCCTCATTTTGACTTTTTAAGGACATTACATCAAAGTTGGATCAGCCTGTAGTGTGTTTTTTCCACTTTGATTTTGTGTGTGACTCCAAATCCAGGCCTCCATTGGTTAATAAAGTTGATTTCCATTGATGATTTTTGTGTGATTTTGTTGTCAGCACATTCAACTTTGTACAGAACATTCAAGTATTCAATGAGAATATTTCATTCATTCAGGTCTAGGGTGTGTTATTTGAGTGCTCCCTTTATTTTTTTGAGCAGTGTATATGTGCATTAACGTATCAAGGATGTCCTTTTCCAGTCCTCAATGGTCGGTGACCTGCATTATTATACTACACAATATTGCCCAAAGTATTTGCTCACCCATCCAAATGATTTAAATAAAGTGTTCCAATCACTTCCATGACCACAGGTGTTTATAATCAAGCACTTAGGCATGAAAACTGTTTGTACCAACATTTGTGAAAGAATGGGTCGCTCTAAAGAGCTCAGTGAATTCCAGTGTGGTGCTGTGGTAGGATGCCACCTGTGCAACAAGTCCAGTCAGGAAATGTCCTCGCCCCTAAATACTCTACCGTTAACTGTCTGGTATTATAGGAAAGTGGAAGTGATTGCGAACAGCAGCAACTGGTAGGCCACATAAACTAATGGAGCAGGGGCAGCAGATGCTGAAGTAAATAGTGTAAATAGTTTGCCAACATAGTGTGTGTACTTAAAGTTGATTTGACAGAGTGATTGAGCTCTTATAACAGGTGATATGCAGAACTGTGTATAATAAAAGCTATAGTTGAGGGTGAACTTCACCTTTACCCCTCCGGCAGTTATCTGTAGTCATTGCATACACACACCTACAGCTGCCCTGGGGCCAGCTTAAGGTGGGGCAGAGGAGAAGTAAACAGTATGCATCATCCCTTCATTAAACCACTGACTTCAGGTCTGAACTGGTGACTCTAAAGACAGACTGATCTCAAGGTGGGCAGAGCAGGACACGCTCTTGTTCTGCTCCAGGTATGTGGATCCTAAAGATGACGTCACTTTCCTTTGGATTGCTTACATTTATTTAACATTCACTCATCTATTAAGAAATATTTAAATTAAACAACCGTTTTTTGACTTCATGCATTAGGTTAAATGGATTTTTTTTTAAATCACAACAGATCAGGGTCAGCCATTTTTGCCTTTTTTCCAAACACAAAAGCAACTTAACTCTCTGAAGCAAAATCACGCATTTTTATAAATGTCTACTATAGAAAATTTGTTTAGATTTTAAAATTAAAGAACAACATTTTATTTTTGGTTTTGGTTCAACACATTGTCATTCAATTTTTATAGAAAATGACATTAAAAAGGACAGTTTGCAACCATTTGACAAAAAAAAGAAAAATAATATTTTGCACACTATTAGTGTCATTCTTCTTTGTGTACATGTTATGCATATATTGCATGAAAATGCTTTGGTAAAACAGCCAAAGCTAGCATTTCTTAAATTACCTTTGCAGTTCTTCATGGCCCACAGTGACAGAGTTAAGTCAAGCCACCTACTTTTGAATGGATCTTGGTGCAGTGATGTTAGAAGATGGCAGGAAATAAACGCTGGCAAGCAAAGATCAGAAGCCCAGAAAAATTCACAAAAACAAAAGAATTTAGGCAGAGAAGGTCAAAAAGGAAAATGTAGGCGCTACAAAATGTTTTCAGATCACAAACCTACTCAAAAGCAGCAACAGTGTAGTTGTGAGGCAGAAAGGCAACTTCTGCTGCAGTAATTAGTCTGTTTTAAGGGGCATTAACTTCAGTGGTTGGAGAAAATAGGAGAAAGAGAACGGAGAAGGTAGCTACTGATAACAGGCAAGATAACCCTGATGTATTCACAGCTAAGATCTCCAAACATCTCCATCGCTATGCCAGTGGTATCTGACCACACGTCACTTTTAACTAAGATACATTCATGCCAATAGGTACAGTATTCACTGCACAGCTTGCGTGCTTTCAGCCACTTTACATTGTGGTATTGCAGACTTGTTTTCAGTCCAACCCTTCTAATTATACAATGCTCCCTCAGATCATGTGACCATAAAGTCTGCAGTATCTCCTTTATTACATGCTTATACAGAGCCCCAGAGTCAAGCTTTCCGTCATCAGGATTGGAACAGAACAATGAAGGGTGTCAACTCTTCCCCTACTGAGGATTTAATGTATAGGGTTTATACTCCAGATTAGGGAGATTAACAGAGAGACCATAACAGAGCTTTAGTGCAATAAACACATAACATATACAAACCTTGTTGTTTTTGGAAATTCACAAGCTGATGTCTACAAACTCCCAGAGTTTCAGTGTGATGGCCTCAGAAAAGCTCACAGTGCCTCATTAACAAAGCACATATGGAGGGATCAAGTGTGGAGGGTCAGAGACCGACTTAGACTTGCTGCTCTCATCCTCCACTCACCCGTTTCCCTCTAACACCCAGAGCAAATCTAAACTGGTGGCTAAAAGTGTTGAACGTGATGGCTGTAGTTTTCCTGCATGATGAAAATCTTTCTGTAAAAAACAAAAAAAACAACCGTTTTTCCAGGTATTGAAATTCTTTAAGTAACCTTTTAGATATGGTGACTGGAGCTGGGTGGGTTTTTGATTAACTGGCCAACACAGCACCTTCAAGAAAAATAAACAAACAATGCAGCACTTAAGTTGGGTTCCTATTTGCTTTTTTGGCACCAAACCAACTCAGATTAGCTCCATTTCAAGATCTATAATGCTTAGAGTGGCTATCAAGTCTAAACACCCCTGGTTTTTAAGACCAAACACGGCCGTACCAGGACCACAATCAATGCCAAACATGGTGTTGGCAGTAACATGCTTTGGGAACTGGGACTGGATTTTCATTTTTGTCAAGGTGGCTGTAAACAGAGTTCAAGCATGCATCCAAACAAACAAAACAATGGCTTCACTAGAAGAACATGTAGGTTTAGGTCTGTGGGGTCACCTGAAGAGGACTGTTGGGAAAAATATCTATCATTGTCTTAATTTGTAACTAGAAAAAACATGGAATTTTACCAGGGGTGTGCAGACTCTTAGAGTCTCCAGTAGGCTTGTAAAATCTGGACTGGGTTATGCTGCACTTTGGCTTTTAAATCAAACCCAGGTAAACAACCACCAAAATACTCAAAATGCAGCTGATTTTCCCACAATCTGAAGCACATCTTAGGCTCAGGAGTGATTAACTCCACTTCAAGAGTGAGAAAAGGTTTCTTTGCTTTTAAATAAAACTGAATTGAATTGAAAATAAACAAAACCCTTTAGGGCAGATTTCAACCATGAGAGCAGAGGTCAAAGGTTTCGTGTACAGTAAATGGAATTAATCCACTACAATGGTTTGCTAACAACACAGGAACATAACCCAGCCCATCCAGTGAATCCATAAATTTCACCTTCGCAGAGAGAAACAGAGCAGTGGATGAATATTGAGCTAAAAATCTATGAACTGCTGGCAGCTCATTTACTATCACGAGTCTGCTGCATGGTCTAATGATGTGGGAACAGCACACACAGCAACAGGACACATAAACATAGTAAATATGAAGAATGGCAGAGTTTACCACAGTGTGGGAAAGATTCCTACCTCTCTAAGCCATGCGGGGGATTGTATTACATGATAACATGCAGTTTGGGACTCGATACAACAAAGTAGTAATCTGAGCAGAACAGTAATCTGTTCTTGTTCTCCGCTTTATTTGTAACCTCAGATTTAAATCTCTTCTTTCCAGGGAAAGGATAATCCACCAGCACTTTCTTCTGCTCCGTCAGCAACCAGAGATGAACTGCTGCAGCCTTGAGGAAAAACGACACAAGTGGTCAACGCGATTCAAAGGACAGGGAGGAGGTAGTGATGGAGACTGAAACCGGCAGGGAAAATATGAGTAAAAAAGCCAAAAGGTCAGTGTTTGAACTTCACAGGTGGACTGTCAGAATGAGATCAGAGCTTCCAAAGACAATCAGCTAAGGTTGGAGTTTTTACTGTGGCCTCTAAAGGAAAAAATTTCTCCATTTTAAAAATCAATCCCCGTGGGCACGGCGCTGGTGGTTTAGGGGTTAATCGTGCGGCCCATATACAGAGGCTTCAGTCCTCGACGCCGCCTTCCCAGGTTCGAGCCCCGGCCCCGGTGACATTTGCCGCATGTCTTCCCCCTCTCTGCCCCATTTCCTGTCTGCCTACTTTGAGAAAAAAACATACTGTAAAAAATAAAGGCCACTAGTGCCGCAAAAAAGAAAAAATTAATCACTGTGTACAGGTTACAGATGGCCTTTTGTCCACATAAAGCTCAATTAAATCAATCAGACGAGCTGAAAATACAGAGCAGAAACTAATCTATAAACAATCCTAGATCCAATCTTCTACTGACATTATCCAGCAACATGAACCAAGTACAAAGCAGAAACTCTCATCTATAACACAACAAAAGAAAATTACGAGATGAACTGATCAGGCGTTTACTGGCTGATCCTGACTGACGATTTTTATTTTATTTTTATTTTTTTTAGGTCCGAGTGTTTTAGATTTTGACAGCTTGAAATGTATTATGAGAACTACTACAAAAGAAAGAGAAAAATGTGCTGCAGGTTCTGTGACAGAGGTTGTGCTTTGAATCCAACAGATAATAACACAAACATAAGATTCTCCCTGTTTATGCATTAAAACAGAAGATTTCTGTTGAACTCAACACGAAGTGTAATAAAGTACAAGCAGTTCGTTGATGTGTTTATGGGAACAAGCATTAATGAACTTGGGAAGGGAAATCCATATACTAGGGGTGCATCGATTGCAGTTTTCTGGCCGATCACGATCTCTAAAAAGCCTGACCTGACGATTTTGATTTTGGCCGGTACCGTTTTTAACTGTCGCTGTCAGGTGTTATAAGATCACAATACATCTTCAAAGTTCCAATCTTATTTTATTCAAAAACATTGAACAATACCCATGAAACTATACAAACTTGTTTTACCTGCACATGGGGCAATGCTCTCAAATATAAATAAAACATTTACAGCATTGCTGTTTCTTTAGTCTTTAATTTTTTATTTTAGAAAGAAACAAAACTTGCACAATAGGTTAGACAAGTAGATAAGATTAGTGCATAAGATCGATGGTGAGGATCGGTTTCACACGTAAGTATCGGCCGATCACCGATCTCCCAAAGTTAAGGAAATTAGGGCCGACATCGGTTCCCCACTAAAATTGTTTAAAAGTATTTTTGATTCCAAAATTACTAATCCGGGTCTTAAAAGGAAAAAAGCCAAATTCCAATCCCCTTTTTTACTGGTGCAGCTCTAAAAAATACTGCTCAAAACTTATCTAACAAAGTAACATAAATCTTCTGTGGAAAACCCATGACAACAATAAACAAGAAACAGCTCTAACATTCAGGTTTTGTTGCTTCTTTGTTCTGAGGCACCACAGTGGCTGACATACTGCCAACGGAGGAACCAGAGGTTTTTACAGATTTTTCTAAGATGGGGGTGATTCATTTTCCTGACATGTATTTTTT